>JANHGD010006246.1:224971-235078 GCA_027560375.1 Imantodes cenchoa
GAAAGTGAAACACTATTTGTTGTGTGAGCAAGCAGGAGACAGGAAGGATCCTGGCCCTGGCTTAGCTCAACTGTTCTGTAGTAAAGCTGCTTGCTGCTGTGAAAGTAAAACTGAAACGCCTCTCCTCTGTTGTGTTTTGCATTTGGAACAAATTTCTTTTAAGGTTGGGAGGGTGAGTAGAATTTCTTAGCATCAGAGCATGTTAATAATAATATAAGAAATACTAATGCTCTGATGGTCATTTTGAAAAATCCTTTCTTAGTGAGCATCTAGAAGGCATGAGGAACATTTGTGGCAATTTCAAGTTTGTAGGCTTTACAGTTCTGGATATTTCATGATTACTGCGAGAGTGGTTTTTGCTTTTATATATATAGATTTTAATTTTATTAATCTTACATTCTTCATAGTTTTATTTTCTTTGCTTTTCCTTTGCCTTTCAATAATCTTAATTCTCAAACATACATACAATAATAACTGCAAAGAAAAATGAAATGTTATGAGCCTAAGAAACCATTTCACGATCAATTCCCTACTTTTATCATTAGATGCTCCTTAGTGTTTAGATCTGGTCTAAGGATGATAAGATAACATTTGGGAAAGAAGATGCAGCCCAGCAGACCAGTACTTGAGGCCAAGATGGAGAAGATTTGCACAGCCACCATGGACTTTCCATTTGTGCTCAGGTAGGTAGGCAGGAAGGAGACCCAGACACTGCAGAAGACCAGCATGCTGAATGTGATCAGCTTGGTTTCATTGAAAGCCCCAGGCAGGTTTCTGGCCAGAAAAGCCACCATGAAGGAAATGGCAGCAAGGAAACCCATGTATCCAAGAACTATATAAAACATGGTGACAGAGCCATCACTGCATTGAAGGATGATCTCTCCAGGCTGGGAATGGAGGTCAGAGTTAGGGAATGGGGGAGAAACTCCAAGCCAGATGGAGCAGATGATAATTTGTCCAGCAGAACAAAAAACTATGATGGAGTTGGCCAAACGTTTTCCCAACCATCTTCTCACCCTGTTTCCTGGTTTTGTGGCAAGGAATGCCAGCACGACTGTGATCGTTTTGGCCAATACAGAAGACACAGCTACTGAGAAGATGATGCTGAACACTGTTTGTTGGAGAAGGCAGGTGGCTTTCCTTGGTTGACCAATGAAGAGAAAGGAGGACAAGAAGCATAGCATGAGGGAAACCAGGAGGATGTAGGACAGGTCACAGTTGTTGGCTTTCACAATAGGGGTTTCTAGGTATTTAAGGAATATGATTAAAGTAAAGCCCGTTGTTAGAAACAAGAGTAAGGCAAAAGAGACCAGGATGATGCCGAGATCTTCTTCATAAGACAGGAAAGTTATAACTTTTGGGATACATTGGACCCGGTTCTCGGCTGGATATTGATCATCTGGGCACTTGAAGCATTTTTCCGTATCTGAGAAAACCAAAAAGTAATATTTCTTTAACATTCTCACTTTTCAAGAAACACCTGCTTTGGATGTCACCTGATGTCAGGAGTGAGTTCCTCCCAGTTCAGACCAGTTCACCTGAACCAGTAGTGACCTGCTGGTGATGTCATGATGATGTCATTGAACTTGATCGGTCTGTGCCAGTCCATTAGCACCACCATCTTTTTTCACATTTTTAACATTTTTTTAAAAAAATTCCTTCTGAGCATGCACAGAAGCCAAGTTCCGGCACTGTGCATGCAGTCACCATCTTTTTTTCTGCTTAGTTTTTTTTCCAGATTTTTCTTTACTGTGCATGCGCATGCCGATGAGGCAGCAAGGAAAGGAGGGAGGTAAGTTGGAAGTCACCCCTGATTTGGGCTGGAAAACACCCCCCACACACACCTCCACCTTTATCCCCTGGAGTTGTCCTTCTGCTTTCCCCAGTTGCTCCCCTGATTCCTGCACTACAAAACAATCATTGACAAATCAGAATGATTGGCCCTTTTTCCAGGAGGATCTCCTAACAGGAAAGAATGGGAAGGGAATGGCGAGGAGAAATACACTGAATCAGTATGAGGAAACCTCCCAGTTTTGTAGCAGCGCTGCTGAATTTCAAAAGTGAACCCAACAGTTCCTTCCAACGTGAGTGTTAGAACATAGATTAAAACTGGTTGGGTTTGCTAATGTTTATGAAAGCTATGAATCAATGTTTGTAAAAATATGTTGTATAGCTTTAAATGCAAAAAGGTGTTGGCTGATTGTAAATGATTATAAGGAGCACATGCTAGTATGGGCATTCTCTTGCTCTTGTTCTCTTGTTCTATTTCGCTATTGAATTACTGAATCTCTGTGTTCACTCCACTCCACTCCACTCCACTCCACTCCAACCATTCTATTTTTTATTCTATTCCATTCCACAAAAGTCACCATTCTTAGGGTCTTCTGGAAAAATGGTCGACCTGTGGCTCTTTCAGAGGTCATTGGGGATCAATTGCAGAACCATTTGTCAACTCTGAAGCAAACCTGGCTGAAACCATCTTGTGTTGCCTCAAGGACCATGTGACTGGTGATACTGGGGAGGGGGAGAGTTTCATTCTTTTAATTAGGTGAAAACAGTGGGAACTTTCAGAGTTGGTTTTCACCAGCTGTGCCGATATGATGTATTCAATAAACATGTTCTTAGAGGAATCTACCTGCCTTGGAGTTCTGCTTTCAATGTGTGCATTACTCGGAATGCTGACACATTGACAATATAATTAGTTCTATTGTAATAATATATTGTATGATATTTTCTTTTCTTAAATTGGCCATAATCATATTGAACTGATGCTATGTGTAAATTTAATTTTAAGTGCCCATAGAATAGAATAGGTGGGCCTATTAGGAGAGGAGGATTCTTATATAAAACCATGTCTTATGGCACCTTAAAAATTATTTTTATTGATACAAATAATACAATTAAAGATTTTATTGATACAAATAATGCACTGAACTGGCATCATATATAGATTTATTGTAAGTTGTAAGATTTGCTATTTGCCATTGATATTTACATATACCATGTCATTTAAAATAAACATTGAAATATTGGAAATTTTAACCTAAATTTATGATGCATGTAAATTCTGCTTATAAACCTTGTGCTTTATCTTCTCTTTTTTGACACTTTTTGCATTTTTTCGATATTTTTTTCTTTTCTTTAAAAGCTTACATATTCATACTTTCAAAAATATTTTAACAGTTTAAAATATTCATTCTTCTTCCACTTAAATAGGGAAAGGATAGAAATTGTATTAGCTCTAGCATATTTTTGAAGTCTTTAAGCCCTCTGACTCATTTCTCTTTTAATATCAAAACATATTCACAGAGAGTAAAAAGAAGCATTTGTAATAGGAATGCATATTTTAATATATGTGGTTTTGCAAGGGCATTTCAACCCAGTTTGAAATCAGAGATATCCTTAAAGTCTTCAAGGACTACCTTCTCCATCGATCCCAGCAATAAAAGGGAGTTTCTTTTTATATGAAATGTCCTTCTGTATTGACTGGCCAGGGGTGGGTTCCTACCAGTACAGGCCACTCTGCAGTCCCGGTAACGGCACGTACATGGCGCAATGGCTCCGGTGCCATCTCCACCGGGCAGTCATGTGCCGCCATTTTTTTTAAAATTTTTGCTTCCTGCGCATGCACAGAAGCAAAATTGTGTGAGGGGACGCTTGCACGCATGGGATTTCGGAATTTTTTTTGCTTTTGTGCATGCGTGGAAGCAAAAAATCACCAAAATCTCACGTGCGCGAGCGTCCCCTCGCGAGATTTTGCTTCTGTGCATGCGCAGGAAGCAAAATTGCGTGAGGGGACATGTGCATGCATGCGTGAAGGGATGCACGCCCGCATGAGGGGACGCACACATGTACATGTGCAACGTCAGGACGCGCGCACATCACACCGGTATGCCGGTGCAAGGAACCCGCCCCTGGACTGGCCCTCTTTTTAAACTCATGGAAACGCTGAGTTGCTTCTGCTTTTAGGAAAATGTGTTTTAAGATTTGTTCCCTGATTTTAAAATGTTCTTTCTTGCATGGAACTTTCTGGATCAGGAAATTGCCCTTGAGTCAAATATAGATCTCAGAACAAACTTTATCTCATCATGTTCTTAGAAAGAGATCTGTTACGTTTAAAATCTGAAAATTCTTTGTCAAGAAAACTGGATTTTAATGCTATTCACCAGCAGAATTCGTTTCATGTCTAGATCAGCTAATCCTAGATTATAAAGATCACAACATGCCTATAGATTTTGTTTTTTCAGATATTAGCAGTCACACAATGACTCTGCAGATAAACGTTCTCTGAATTTAAGAATATCAGGATTAACTTTATCAGAAATTATTGCATTACAAGCCGATATAATCTTCATTGCACTGAACCTTTGGTGGGGGGAAAAAAGACTTATTCTAGGCTGCCTATCTCTTTTCTGTTGGCTAACAGACATAGTACATAGAAAGGAGGCCTCAGGGGGGAAATGTTATATAACGAAGAGCCTGCGAGGTCCCGCTTCATTATGGAGAAAAATCAGAGAAGTGAATGGTAGAAGCTGGAATCAGAAAAGGAAACTGAACTGAGAGAGGTAATATTGGTAGTTCTAGTCTAGGGGTGTCAAACTCACTGCCCGTGGGTTAGATGCGTCACATGCTGGCCACGCTCACACCTGGTTTAGTGAACGGGAAAAAAAGTCACAATATGTTACATGACATTGTGAGTTTGTCATCTCTGTTCTAGACCTACAACTATTCATTTAGTGACTGTTCAAAGTTACAACAGCACTAAAAGAGTGATCTACGACCAGTCCTTGCACTTACAATTGTCACAGCATATTCACAATCACGTGACCAAAATTTGGATACTGGGCGACCAGCATGTATTTATGATGCTTGCAGCATCTCGGAGTCACACAATCACCATTTGCAACTTTCCCAGTCAACTTCTAACAAACAATGCTGGATTCACTTAATGTTTGTGCAATTTATTTATCAGTTGAAGGGGTTCACTTAATAAACATGGCAAAATGGTCATAAAATCAGGCCCAACTCACTTAAACACTTTGCTTTGCAATGGAAAGTCTGTTCCCAATTGTAAATTGAAGATTACCTGCAAGTGACGAAAGTCCTGGGGAAGCCTGTTTATGTAACCAGAGACATATTACATAGAAACATGCAAAGGACGACCCCCTCGAGAATTCTGGGATTGGAGGTCCTCACGTCTGAATGTGGTTAAAGTTGAGTTTACTGCTTTAAGCAAAGAAAGGAGATAAAACTGCAGTTATTCTGCTAGCCACTGCAACTTTACTTTTTTTTTTGCCCCCCTGGTCAACACTTTTACAGATACAGAAGCCAAGTGCACAGGGAATTAAATTCCAACATTTCTTGCCCATTCTAGCTTGTCCCTTTAGATAAAATGAAAGTGGCAAGTTACCTTCTTCACCTACATAAGCAAAAGTGAGACCTGCTATTTTGGAGTTGGCTGGAAAAGGTGGCTAGCAAAGAGCTCCAAATTGGAACTCAAAAATGTTTTAGCTCCAGAAATTAACAGAAAGAGCAGAAGTGGCATGGATCTCCAATTGCTCAAGACAGGATTTATAATGTCCTCTGAAGTTTCTGGTTGTGCTTTCTTATTCACTATCCTGGATAGCCACCTAGTGGCAAAGCTAACTTTTACTAGCTCCCTGCCAAGTTGAACTCAAAAGTTAACTCAAAGGCTAAGGTCAAAACAGCATCTCAGCGATTAAGTGCTCAGAGTGCATGTAGCAGCCATCCAGTAGTTTGCTTTTGATCTTACAAAATCCATAGTTCTCTCCTTCCTATCTTAATGCCCTTGCCATCATCTTGCAGAGCTATGGGGGGGAAAGCAGGTAGATAGAGGGCAATGAAATACAAAAGATTCTATTTTGATTGATGCTGCCATTAGCTTTGCCTCTCCTCCAATTAACTCCCATATTTGAAGCATCTGCAAAAAAAAAATGGATACACAAAGAACTATTGGTTTGGGCAAGGATCGGACAGGTCATACAATCTGGGCTTTCAAATGCAGCCTGAGTCCTGCCTTATGAAACCCGATCAGGTTTTGGTGAAATCTGATTCAGCAGAACTCCTTACACAGCCTGCAACTTTACTGAATGAACTCCTACTTCCAATCAAATCGCATTGTGACTGGCATTAAGGGATTAGTTTATCCCTCCACCACCACCACCCCTCCAGCTACACTTCAGCTGACTTTGTGTTGCTTAGTCAGAGCAAATATGGCTCCTTGCTCAGACTCCCTGAGGTGCTGGCTGTGCCGAAGCCTCTTTCTGCCCATGAGGTCCCTCTAGTTCTGTTTTCTTCTCCTGGGGAATCTGCAGGTCCATCTGGAACATGAATGGCTCTGATTTGCTTCAGGAAACACCAGGTACTGGGCAATAGGATTAGTTTTGTTCATTCGGTTTGTTTTGGGAAGGAAAATGCTGTTTTCAAATTTTCATGAAGTTTCCAAGTAAATCAAGGAAATGTGACTTCACTGAAGTTGAGTGGGAAACTAATAAAATCTTCCTAGATATGAACTGTGAAAATAAAACCCTTTATTTGTTAACATCTACATTTCACTACTAAGCAACACTTACACATAGTTTCAAAAATGCACTTGGGTGTTTGAGAGAAAAGCAAGAAGCACTTTCTAAGGGGATGTGGACAGTTTCATCCAAAGGGTTGAGGGTTTCCCAAAATTCCCCTTTTCTAAAGAAAGAACAGTTGGTTTGAAATAAATTCATAGTTTTAATTTCTATGAAGAGAGTAAAGCATAGCACAATTTTTGTGAGGATAAGCATTATGGGTTTTTTCAACTTGATTAGCAGGAAGTTTTGCAGTGCTAGTTTATTGTCTGCTAATTTCTGAGCAAACATTCTCTGAGAAGCCAATATATCACAATAATCTCTTGCTTGACCTTCAGATTCTTCCAAACATTGGAGGTTCCTGGAAATGTGGAGAAGCAACTCTTCATTTTTAACTCTATCTTGTAGAACCTCTCTACCCCATTCATTCCCAAAATAGCTCAAACCCTCACAGCTTCAACCTCAAACTGTCTACCTTGGACCTCACCCCATTCCTAAGAGGTCCACAAAGGGGGCGTGCCTACCATCCCTGTCTTATGTCCCCCTTCATCAGTATTTCCTTTGTTTATATCTATACATGCAATCTTGTACGTGTTTGACAAACAAATAAATAGAATAAATAAAATAGAGTATTAAAGGTAATAATCTAAGACAGTGTTTCTCAATATGGGTGGACTTCAACTTCCAGAAATCCCAGTCAGCCATTTCCAGGAATTCTGGGATTTGAAGTCCACCCATCTTAAAGTGTGCAAGGTTGAGAAACACTGATCTAAGATATATTTTAATAAAAGGTCTAAATGCTCAAAAAGGAACATTCTACAAGGCTTTTTTAAATTTAAAAAAAAACTGTTGACCAGAACCAAACTCTTACGTGATTACAATAATATATGTCCTCTTAAGAGTGTATTCCTATGACAGTTGTTTTGGATCTGTCCATTAGCATTGTAGGGCAAATACAGGTAGTCCTCAACTTATAACAGTTCATTTATTGGCTGTTCAAAGTTACAAAGGCACTGAAAAAAGTGACTTATGACAGTTTTCCAGTTACGACATTTGCAGCATCCCCATGATCATGTGATCAAAATTAAGATGCGTAGCAACTAGTTCGTACTTATGACCGTTGCAGCATCCGAGGGTCATTTGATCACTTTTTGCAACCTTCTGACAAGGAAACTAAATGGGGAAGCCGGATTCATTTAACAACCTGCACTAACAACTTCACTAACTTATCAACTGCAGTGATTCACTTAACAACTGTGGCAAGAAATGTGGCAAAATGTGGCAAAATTCACTTAACAAATTCTCACTTAACAACATAAATTTTGAGTTCAATTGTGGTTGTAAGTCAAGTACAACTTGTACATGTCATTGTACATGTCATTATACTCTCTCTGCTCCCACACTGATATCCAAATCCAAATCACTTAGTGATACTTGCTATTGAGATGTTTCGCTATATCGCACAATTTCCAATGGAAGAAATGCACTGTAATGAATAGGGTATAGCTCTGTTCTGAGACTCCTTATGAAGGAAATGATACTGCACAATAATATATCCAGGAATCAATTTCTGTTGATAAGAAAGTGTAAAGATTGGATTTATTATTAGGTATTTTTATTTTAAAAAATTATTTGTTTGATTTTTTTTATCCCACCTTTGTAAGTAAATCAAGACAGCAAACGTGCATAATATACTCCTTCCTTTTTTCCCATTTTCTCCACAACAACCCTGTGAGGTAGATTGGACTGAGAAAGGGTGACTGACTTAAAGTTACCCCATCGGCTTTCATGTTTAAGGCAGAACCAGAACTCACAATCCTCTGGTTTCTAGGCTAGCACTTTAACCAAATAAGTTCATTTGTACATTTTGAATAATCACAAGATATAGTACCAATAAAGGAGAATATTTTTAACTCAGGGTTGAAATGAGGGGCCCTTGGTGCCATCTGAGCTTGGTTGTTTTCTGACAGACAGTTCATTAACCAAAGTAACATCATCAGCACTGATGATGTTACATAGTTGGGATAATGAAATATGGTATTTCATTATCCCAGCTAGGTAACATCATCAGTGCTGCTGATTTTATCTAAAAAGAAAGAAAGAAAGAGAGAGAGAGAGAGAGAGAGAGAGGAGAGAGAGAGAGAAAGAGAGAGAAAAAGAGAGAGAAAGAAAGAAAGAAAGAAAGAAAGAAAGAAAGAAAGAAAGAAAGAAAGAAAGAAAGAAAGACTTATGACCACAATTGAGCCCAAAATTTTGGTTGCTAAGCAAGAGCGTTGTTATGTGAGTTTGTCCACACCCTCCCGGTCACCTGACCACCAAGCCACACCCACCTGAAGAGGGGGGCAGTGAGGATAAGTTTGTAGCCCCAAGGGGGCGGTGGACTGAAAAAGTTTGGGAACCACTGTGCTACAATATGGAAACGGGCCGTTTTGATCTTCACACCTCGGTCCCCACTGGTTTCGCGACAAACCAGAGAATGAAGAAAGCAAGGAAGTGAAATCATTTGGCTTGGAGATGAAGGAGGGATATGATCTCGCAATACCTGATGCATCAAAGGAGCTAGAGAAGAAATATGTGCAAAGGCAATTACAGAAGTACAAAAGGTGACACCTGCATGAAATGTCATAACTGAGATCTCAGCTTCAGGAAATAAAAAAAAAAAGACATCCTTACACTAAAATCCGCTAGACAAAGGCGTACTTTTGTTCTTCAGGAATGTGTAAATACCTTTCTCCTTCAGGAGTCTGTGAAATCTGTTTCTTGCAAAGACATGAGCTGTTTCCGGGAACGATATTTTAATTTAGTTCCTTTAAAGCAGACTATAAGTGATAGTTAATGTGAAATATGCAAAGGTTTTAAAAAACAAATGAATTACTAGTGCTGGAGTTGACTCTTACTGGCAACGCGGTGTGTAAGAAGGGGCTATTTAACGCTTCATTTCCCAACTACAATAAGGACAACTATTAAGACATTTAGGTGGGAGAAATTCTATTGGTGCACATTTATATCAACTGTTTAATCGGCTCTTATCGTAGACACTAATCCCATCGAAAACAAAGTTGCAGACAAAATACAAATTGTCCTTGGGCATGTAGAAAGTTAGCGCCCACCTATCTCCTAGAAGAATGAAATATTCTAAGAAATATTAAAAAGGCAGAATATTATACCTCCCTGGATGAGAAAAGGAGAAACATGATCTTGGAAAGCAGCCCCCACCTTTGTTAATAGCCCCCAAAAGACTGGGCCATCCTATCTACAAAAGACCTTCCGCTCCAGGGTGATAGGATTAGCCCTCACTCCAGATCCAAACCAGGACAAAGCCATTAAGCCATAATAGGAATTGCCCAAAGCCCCTTCATTATATCACCCAGCAAGATTCAACCAAGCCTGGGACTCAAGACCACCTACAAAGTTACCCCTACATGGCCCCAATCAGAATACCAGCCCTTAACAGGGGTGGGTTCCTCCCGGTTCAGACCAGTTCGCCCAAACCGGTAGTGACCCACTGGTGACATCACAATGTCAT
>JANHGD010006246.1:323007-336082 GCA_027560375.1 Imantodes cenchoa
AAACTCTATATTTTAACTGAAAAAGTAGGGGGTCGTCTAATACGCCCAGTCGTCTTATACGCCGGAATATACGGTAGTTTTTAAAGATTAAATTATTATTTTAGGTTCAATTAATTTCAGCAAGTAGCACTCACTTGGCTGGGATCCAACTCATTATCTCTTTTTTCCAGTGTATTTACAAATTTCCAAGTTCAGTGACTGAATAAGAGTTAATAATTTTCCTCTTAAATAGCTTAACATTCTCCTTAGCATCATTGCTAATGTTTTAGATTCCAGATTTTTATAGAACACTAGAAAATATTTCAGATGTTGCATTGTTTACACAATTTTGCAAATGAGTCCCCCAGGCTAGGAAATAGTTTCACATGATCCGCTTGGTATACAGCTCTCTTCCCATGGCTTTTTATTTGCTGAACTGAATAAGATTTGTCACAGGGCAGATCACATATATTAACTGCATTAGCTGACTTTCTCAGTTATTTCATTTAGCAACTTCAGGATTTTTGGAACAATTTAGCAACCAAATTCTGGAACAGAACAGCAACATTTAGCTATTCTTATTTTGGGTTTGTTATTTATCCAAAGTTGGCTTTGTCCTAAGGCAGGACTTCAGAAATATTTAAGATAATAATTAATGCTTTTGGATCATCAGAAGTGTGGGCTATGTCTGCATTTCTACACATAATGCCATTTTATCAGTCTCAATTTTATTTTAAACAGACTAAAGTAGCTGCATTAAGTCTGTGATAATTGGCTTCAAAATCCTGTACCATGAAAGTTGTTGGATGATTGTGCACCATTGAGCCTTGCTTATTAACAGAAAATGTATGCAACCATGAGCTGTTTGGAAGGAAGATAAAATATATGGTAATATAATGCATAGTAGGAATAAACAACTTATTTTAAATAATTTAGAATTAATGAATAATAAATGGCAACTCCTAGTACCCGAATTGTATACCATCCAATTACTAGCAAGTTTTCCACTCCTGGACAGGTTTTAGAAGGGGATTGCAACTGATCAAGCAGTTTAGGAGAAAAGACTTCGCACACACACATCCAATTTACTTCTCATAACATCCAATTAACATTTAATGTAGGACCAGGTGGGGTTTTCTCCCTTTAAAAAAAACAATTGAATTGACATTTGAATACTCAAAAATATTATGCAGTTCTTAATCTTTATAGTACCATTGATATGACAGCTGCCTTTTCTTTCCTTAATATTTCTCTGTTTGCTGTGCTTCTTCTGTACCATGCATTGTTATGGAATGGAGAGCACATTGGAACAAAAGAGCTATGCACTCCATCTGTTTTGGGCAACTGTTTGTTTTCACCAATCCATTCTAGTTAGGGCAGGTGAGAATCGTAGTCCAGACATCAAAGTGTATCTGAGCATATAACTCTATTAAAGAATACAAATAACCAAGTTCAAATTACTACACTTTGGTCCAATGATCTAAAGATCTCTAAAAAAAAGTCTATTATGCTGTGAAAGGGGAAAGGAAGTGGGGAAAAGGACAATCAGCACAAGGTCGATGAACTCAGTGGCATGGGGGTACCACTGGAAAATCTGAAGGACCAGGTTGGGGATAGGTCAGTGATGGCGAACCTATGGCACGTATGCCACAGGTGGCACGTGGAGCCATATCTGAGGGCACACGAGGCATTGCCCTATGTCAGCTCCAGTGTGCATGCGCATGCTGGCCAGCTGATTTTTGGCCTTGGGGAAGGCCGTTTTTGCCCTCCCCGGGCTTCAGGAGGCTTCCCTGAAGTCTCCACAGAGTGTGAAAAATGGCCCAAAGGGCAAACCGGAAGACCGTTTTTCTGAACTTCTGGTTTGCCATTTTTCGTACTCCAGAGGCTTCAGGGAAGCCTGAGGGTGAAAAACGGCCCAACAGAGAGGACACATGTGCAGGAATGCGTACATGCGCAGTGTGGCACACATGGGGAGGGTTGTGTGCTGACATGCATGCGTGCTAGCATGCGCACACACTCCCATTTTTGTCACGCAAGAAGAAAAAGGTGCACCATCACTGGGATAGGTCATCCTGGAGAAAATCTGTGTGGTAACTAAGAATTGACAGCAACTTGATGACCCATAATTTTCTCTCTCTCATAACTTAAACCAGCAGCCCCCAATCTTTTGGGCACCGAGGAGAGAGAGGTTTTTCCGCGGACCGTAGGGGGTATGGTTTCACATGCTGCCTGCATTCCATGGATGGGGCTTTGCTTGTTTGCGTGGCCCAGTTTCTGGCATGCTGTGGCCCAGTGCTGGTCAACGGACTGGTGGTTGCGGACCCCTGACTGAAACTATCTTTAACTTATTTTTTACTACGAAAAAAGCCTAGATATAACCTCAAGGCTATAAAATGAAAAGTTTAGAACATGGTGAATGTTTTACTTATATACTTTTTTAGATAAATGCACTGTTTATATTTCAAGTATATTTTACCATGAATAAATGATTAATAAAGTAATAGACCATTTAAGGAACAAGTGCTGCTGATTTTATACAGTATGAGTTTTCTACATGTCCTGTACCATTTAACCTATATTTCTTGAAAAACATGTACTTACAATGGAAATTCCTATATATAAAATCAAGGTTGGGTTTCAGGAATCTATGAGCTTAGTTTTCCATTTGCTAACATTTTATTACCATGCAGGTAGCAATTTCAGTACTGCTTACGTCTTCGAGAACGTAACACTAAAGATATTACCCAGGCCTGTAACAAAACATTTACAAATGAAAAACTGCTTAGAGAACTCTTACACTTCAACCTTTCCTTCTGAAATATATTCTGTATGACCTCTACAACTGTAAAAGAAATGAGTGGCAGATCACTTCCACTTGCTAAACATGCATAGATGTATTCATATAGTCACCAGGAAGTGAACTTAGTTTGATAGCATGTTTACCATTCTGTTAAATGGATAAAGTTAAAAAAAACTGCTTTATTGTAGTTTAATCATTATATCCTATCTAAATTATGAGAAAATCTTTACTATCTAGTATGTGATTGCAGATTTACAATTCTATCTGAAGCAAATAAATAAATAAATAAATAAAGAGTCCGTTGTCTAACAATTGTCCAAATGAGAAACAGACACAGTAAAATACAAGAAGACCCTTCTATCTATTTGTCACCATTTGTCTTAGAGGTCAAATAGGCACAGGAAGAGATTGTACAGTTCCCAACAGTATTGAATTCACACTCCTGCCCTTCCAAAAGTTTTATGCAGCATTAGCATTAGACATTTTTTTAACAGATCAAGTTGGCATAATGAGAGGCGTATCTCAAAAAGAATATGTTTTACATGAAGGAAGGCCTAAATTCAATCCCCAGATCCTGTTACAAACTCCTCTTTGAAATTTTAGAAACTACATGTTGGTCAGTGCCAATAATGCTAGGCTAGATGTACCCAGTAGTTTGACCCAGAATCTGCCTATTATATTGAATCTTAAATTGTGCTCCAACTCAATAGGACCATGAATTAAAATATCCCATCTCACCGTCCCAGTCTGGATTCTCCTGTTTGCTAAATGTACTACTGAAATTCTGGCATGCAATATTTATTGTATAGTTGGCATTAGGTCTAGATTTGACCTCAGACACATTCATATATGGAGCAAATACTTTAGCTCACATAGCTCTATAAAGAAATATTTTAAGGGCTTGATCCGTTGGCTTCTTCCCATTACTTCCAGCTAACATGCTTTACACAAGTTTTCTAGAGTTACCACTAATACTGCTGGACTGAAAAAGCAAAGTCATGCTAATTATAGGCAATAGTTCGTTGGAATCTCTTTGTAATACAATTTGTCAAACTGAATATTTTGTGAATTCTTCCATTTCAAAGTAGACATTTAATAAGCTGCCATTTAGTAGCATATACTTTATTCCAACTATTTGCTAAAAAATGAGGCATTCAATTTTCTGATAAACATTACATTTGAGAAATATGTTTGCATTTTTCCTAAGTAAGTATTCACATTCTAACTCCTGTTATCAAAGAAACTGATACTACCATTTAAAAACAGATGTTTGTGCAATTTAAGACCAGAGAAAAGTTTTTCCTGGGAAGTAACTGGCTACACTTGTGGAATGAAATCCCAAGGGATGGAAAAAACAGCACTATCTTGCCTCTCCTCCATAGTTTATCATTTAAATACAGATTACTACAGCTATAAATAGCTAGTTGAGAGTAAACATTTGCCTTGGTCTTCAGTGCAGTTTTCAAAGAATGATATTTTCTCTTTGCACGTCCACACTTCAGAGACCAAGAGGTACAAACCCCAATAGTTAAGATAATATGCTTTTAACGATACTTTTGTACATTTGAAGATTACTCTTAGAGATCTCAATTTCCAAACCAATTTTGGTTTACTGGTTAACAAGAATACTAAAATAGCAACTTCGCAGGGTTTTTATTTTGCCTTTAAGAAAGTTTCCACACAATCGGGTTACCTAAAAAAGTTTACAGATTAACAGAAGTGCTATTGTTAGTGCTAGTAGCTGTTTTGTTCTTTCACAGAATATTTGAGGTTACTTTTTTGGTTGATTATTTCCTGAGTGGAATTGTCAGATTTCTATGTAATCCATGAACCACAAACAGAAAGAACTTATGAGGAACTTTTATCCCATTATTGTGCTAGCTAGACAAAAATTGGATTTCAACTATGTTTTCTTCAATGCAATAAATAAAAAGAGAATTAAAAAGAATGCATACATTATTCTTTTATCCCAATGTACAAAGTCTTTGATGGGGTTCTTTTGCAAATAAGTAGCTGTAGCAAAAATAAGCAGCTGCAGGGAAAAACAGCTACTTAAATCCTTTTTGGAATAGGTCAATCAAGCCAGAACATGTTTTAGAGCAGTGTTCCCCAAAATGCTGGCCCTGGTAGTGCCAGGGGGAGGGACGACACGCATGCATGCTCTGTGGAATGCAAAACGTAGTGCGCATGGGTTGTTAGTGGCCTATGGGCAGGGCTTTTGCACCCCAAGTTCTACTGTACTAGTTGTTGGTTATCAATTCAGGAAGAAGCAGAAGACTTTGGGTCTCTCTGGTACTCATTTCATTCATGGGATGATGTAATGACACACATGACGTTACTTCCTCCTTTAAATCCCTCTGCTTGCCCAAGCTGGCAAGTAACAGGATACTTTCTTTTCAGTATTTTCTCATAGAACCACAGAGACCAATGATTCTCAACCTTTTCTTTATCCTCTTTAAACACCTTTTGTGGACTATGGCCCCAGACCCTACGTCTTATCTCGTCTTTCTTCAAGCCTTTACACATCCCCTATGACAATAACATGATCCCCCAGAGGCCTGCGGACCACAGGTCGAGAACCACTGATACAGACAATGGGCCCATAGAAGGTTTAAGTTATTTGCAGCCTGAAGTTGACATACACTCCACATAGTTTTTCTGATTCTTTGCAGCCAGGCCAACAGACAACAGAAGTTAATCAAAAGAGGATTTTGATGGCAGCAGACCCAGATATGCATAAATCTTTTCACAAGTGACAACTCAACTGTATTTTTTCAAATGTCAAACAGATGAAGCAATAGACAAGTATGTCCAGGATGGTATCTTTAGGCAAAGGAAGTGTATAAAAAGAACTTCAAAGCAAACTAAGTGTATATTGTGTATACTGTGAATGGGAGAATAAGAGTTGGAAAAAAGAAAAAATACAGAACAGGTCAAGTCACAGTAAAGAAGGAATGTACAGGTTAATAGGTCAGAGGGCATAATAATTAATGACTGAAAAACAAGAAAACTGATGACTACTAGCCATTACATCCTTGCAGTGATATTATAGATTATACCTGCCCCACAGGAATGGAAGCAGAGGTTTATTTCAAGTCAAATAAACTGTCAAAGAAGAAAAGCAAGCATTAGCTGATTATGTAAAGACAGCCAAGGATTAATTCAAATTAAAACTTCGAACTTAATGTACAGGGAACAAAACATGACTATTGAAATAATGCAGTAAAAACAGGAACGGAACGCTGGCAAAGACTGTATGGTCAATTTCTACAAAAGATCAAAGTAAAAGTGGATAAAGAAAAAACCTGACAATGGCTTATAATTGGAACATTAAATAAAGAAACCAAAGAATTTGGCTGCTTAAGAGGAAGCAGAACTAAAGTCAGAACTAAAAAAAATCATCAAATGCAAACTGTACAAAGAGGCAGAAGAAACGGTAGATCGCACACTCAACTCATGCAAATAGACTGAACCAAAAGCTATCAACAGTAACATAAAAGTCATCAAAATGATTTACTGGAACATTTGTTAACATTATAATGTGCCAGTAATAAGAAACTGGTGGGAATATATAGTTGAAAAAGTAGTTAAAATGAACATATCTAAATATTGTTGGATTTCTTGATACAAATTGATAAATGTCTTGGCACATACTCATCAGATTAAACCGATGAAAAGAAGAAAGTGTGGATATTTGATGTGGCAACACTAGCGGATAGCAGAATAGAACTGGAGAAGACCACAGAGATGGGAAATAAAATAAAATAAAATAAAATAAAAAAATCACAAAGTATCAAGATCTGAAACTCAAAAGTGAAAGATTATGACATAAACCCGCTGGCTGATCCCAGTACTTATTGGCACATTGGGTGCCATACCAAAAAGCCTTTGGCAATACTTATAACATCTGCAACATTGACAAAATTTCCACCTGTCATTTACGGAAGGCCACACTGCTTGGATTTGCACATATAGTATGCCAATATATTGCAACATCTTAGGTTCTTGGGAAGAATTCAATGCAAATGGAGACTAACACCAGCTGAAGAACTGGCAGCTATGACTTCACATTGTTTTCTATGTAATAATACTTACCAAGGAACATAGGTGGTCATGAAATGTTACAAATACACCAGAGAGCTGAAGAAGAAACAAGGGCATTGGAAGAATATCTGAAGGACAGTGAAAAAGATGCAATGAAATTAGTACACCATGAACGTTTCCTGAATATAGATGAGACCAAACTATCCTGTAAGAAAGACGAAATGAAGAACAGAAATGAGACATAGCAAGGCAAAGTATTACATGGCTGATACATGCACACACAAAAAGCAGGCAAAGCAAAAGACCAGAAGATCTGGCAATGGCTAAGACCAGGAAAGTTGAAGAAAGAGACCAATTCTGGCTGCACAAGACCAAGCCTTAAGAACAAATGCATACAAAGCCAGAATTGAGATGACAGTAACAACAAATGCTGCCTCTGCAAAGTAGCTGAAGAAACAGGATCTACTTAGCTGCTGCAAAAGGTTCACACAGATTGACTACAAGCAACGGCATGACAAAGTAGCAACAATGGGGCATTGGAAGAACTGCAAGAAATATTGCTTACCTGCAAGGAAGAACTGGTGAGACCACAAAATAGACAAAGTAATAGGAAATGAAGGAGCTAAAGTGTTCTGGGACTTTAATATTCAAACAGGTAAAGCACCTGCTAGGTAACACTCCAGACTTAACAACTGTCAACAAGACAGACAAAAAAGTCTGAACTGTGGGACGTGACAGTACCTGGAGACAGCAGAAGAAAAGAGAAAATACTGGAGAAAAATCACAAAATACATAGACCTGCAAATAGAAGTAGAAAAATTCCAGGGAAAGAAACCAAAGTTAATACCAATAGTGTTAAGTACTTTGGCATAATCCCAGAACACCTGGAGCACACTTGAACACCATTGGCATTGGCAAAAATCACCATCAGGCAGGTTCTACTTGGAACAGCATATCCTGTGGAGATACCTTTAACGCCCCCAAAAAACATCTGTCTGTCCCTATACCTGGGAAGGGCTTGATAGGTGGACAAAAATGCCAAGTCCATTCTAACTACCTGGCTGACTGTGCTATAAGCTATAATAATAATACTTTATTAAATTTGTATTCGGCCTCTCAGTGACTGTGGACAGCTCACAATAATAAAAAAACATTACTATAAAAATCAATAAACATAAAAAAATAAATACAAAGCTAGAAAATCATCCTTACCACTGCTGCTTCAGGCATTCTTAAAATGCCTGAGCAGATTGTTAGTAATGTGATTTATCATTATCAATTGTACAGAACTGCACTTGGGAGATTTTCTGGCTAAACTGCCCAAATAATTTGACCAATCTGAGCTATTTAATGCCTGTGCACTGGGAAAAAGGCATCTGCCACTCCAGAAACACATGAACAAAGCACATGAAAGAAAGGGGATACGATATGCAAAAGACATTTATATAAAGAATAACACTAAAAGTTAAGGAAGACTTATGTGTCTCTCCACCAGAGGAATCTTCCAGTACTATTGCTGGATTCCTTGTGGGAAAAGCTTCTTTGTCTGGAGAGTTGTCAAAGTGAAGCTGTACCGCCTTCCACAGGAGCACCGTATGGCAGTAAAAACCGAATTAGGTGGTACAAATATGACTACCTCCTCCCTTCTGTACTGTTTTTAACAGGAGAGGGCTATGAGACCTTGTTACCGAACTGATTCGTGTGGAAAAGTCGAAAGAAAAAGAATTGGGGGGGGGGGGGAGGCGCGCATATGCCTCGCCAATTATTTAGGTAAAGCATGCTGGCCCGCAATCGGCACGGAAGAAAAGCAGCAAGGTGGAGGGACTCAGTTGCAGCGGCAATGGGTGCACCTTTGGAAGACCAGGTGAGGATCCGACCGTCAGGGAGAAATTTTTATCTATCTGATCGCTAATAGCCGACCAACGACTCGAAGCATTCGGCAATAGGTAAACACTCCCGCACCGCTTGCTTCCAAGCAGCGATTGCAATTTCAATTAAAGCAAACTCGAGAGTAACTTGCTATGACCCGGCGCGCACTTGCCCGGCCAGCCGCTCGCGCCAAAAAGACCCGAGCGCTGGCCGCCTCGGTCCCAAGCCCAGAAAGCTGGCGGCTCGGAGGGGCTCTTACCTCGAACAGGGGCCCGATCTTGTTCCTTTCCAGGTAGGCTTGAATTCTGTTTTGCTGACGAGACGCCATCAGCTCGCCGAGGAACGAAGGCTGCTGTTCGCGCGCTGCTTCTTCGGCGACTCCCGCTCTCCTTTTGCCACCTCGCTCCACAGAACGAGCAGGCTGGGAACGGCAGGGCAGGGCGGGGACTGTCCTGAGGTCCGACAAGCGGCACCGGTCCTGAACTACTTAGACGTCCGGTCCCCTGTTAGAGCCGAGCTCGAGCCAGGGGGGAAGAAAACCCCGCCATCTCTCCCTCCTCCGCGGAGGTTGGAGCTGGGGAAGGCGCGGGCTGGTGCGCAGCGAGGAGGACGCGGCGCGAAGAGCTGTGTATCGCCTATGCAGGCGGCCGGTTCCTTGGTTACAGGGCGCGCAGCCCCGGCTTCGCTTGAAGCCACCTCGCCAAGCTGCCGCCCTAGCGACAGCGCCTCTCGCAAAGCCAATAGCAACGGCGCTGCTCTTCCCGAGCGGAGCCAGGCGGGGGAGCCGCTTCGCTCTCGGACTGCGACGACACCCCGCGGTTCTCTCTCGGGTCAAGGAAGCCGGCTGGAGGGAGCTTCGGGAGTGCACCGCAGCGGCCGAAGCCGTTGCCGGCTGAGGTGAAACGCGTGCTTGAAGTGGCGGGTGCGCTAAACGACTTGCTGGAAACAGCGCCCGTTCCCGTCCAGCCACGGCGAATACGCGGCCTCTCTCACGTGGTTTGTAATTCTGTTGTTTCTTTCAGCTCTCGCCCCGTTCCTGATCAATACTTGGAGACAACCGTGACGGAGGATGGGGAGAATCACCCTTCCGAATAGCAAGGAGGGCGTTATTGAAGGAAGGATGGGATCCATTAACAGCGCTTGGAGTTACGTTTCTTGTTCCTCAGGTGCTAGTATCGGTCGTAAATACGCACCTCCCATCTAAGTGGCAGCTCAGAACTGTCCCGTAACTGTTATTGTAGTGAAACCTTCGATGATTTGAGACGAGTTGTGGCGTTGCTGTGACCCTTGCATCCAGATTCAGCAATTGATTAGCACAAGAAAATTAGCACCCAGGTTTTCACCCTCTTTTTGGGTGTAAGAGGTGCGTCTTATACTCAGAAAAATACAGTGTGTTTTATTTGCAGACTTAAATGCCTCTCTGACCTATAACAATGGTGGGAAGTGGCAGTCAGAAATGCAAAGGACCTCTTTTAAAGTCCTGTTTTAAGCACCTGCATGTTTTTACCTGTCACAGGTGTGACGTCTATATAATATAGGTATATAAAAACACATGCGTATTCAAATGCAACGTTGTGTCAAAATTTCAAAGCAATCAATGAAGAACATTAGGAGATTTAACATTTTGAACAAACGAACATTTACATTTTTAATTATATAGATGCGCTAGGTAAAAAGAGGAATTATGCTTAGTAAAATTTATCAGTGAAAAATATTCCTGATGTTATGATTGTTCCTCTCTCCTTCTAACCTTGGGATTGTGCATTGTTTGCAGAGGTTGCCATTACAATAAGAGTTCACAGATAATAGCAATAGTTAAAATAATCATATTACTCTGAAAACTGCCATGGTTTGGAGAATTTTCTTGAAGAAATATATTGATACTTAAAAAGGCTATTCAGGTTCTCAGATAAAACATAAGATAGAGACAATTCTATAGGTGCATTCAGAGCATTCAGTTAAAAATTCCTAACATGTCTGGATCTTAAATGAGCTATTATTCATTGCACGGCTTTGTTAATTCTACTCCGAAAATTTTTAGTTCAAACATGTCTGCAGTCTTGGGCTGAATCAGAGCAATTGGAGTACGCCAACAGAAGCTAGTTATCATTTTGTACATCAGGGTGGTGGCCTCTTGTTATTAATAAGCCGGAGATTTTTAATATTATTTTAAAAAGTTTTGTGCTCAGAAGAATTCTTTATTACTCATCTTTCACTTGACAGAGTTGAACAAAATAATAACTTGGAGAAATCACTAAGCAATTTATTAAAATCTGAGAGCTAATTATCATGTTCGTGTCCTAGACTGTGTGTCCATTGAGGGAAACTTTAATTAATTGCAATTTATCAAAGCTAAGAATAGCTGCAGTGCATTCTGGATCTCATCAGCCTTCTGATGCTGGTGTACCTACCATTATAATTCATTATAGTCTTCCTGTAGTCCCCACCCAAGACAAAGCTGGACAGGAATCTCAATAAATCACTTTCTGTGGCACTATTCATTTAATTTCTCTTCTTCCTCAGAAAGCCTACAGCAGCAACAATTCTGAGCAAAAGAAGAAGCCCATGGTGGGTACCCTTCCATTCTAGATGACAACCCAGCTAAGGAAGGCATCTAAGCAAAGAAATATCAAGCAAAAGAACTAAAGATAAGTACCGGTAGAAGGTTTTTGCAAGTGCAATTCACCAAGAATATGTTGCACAAAGGCAAGAATATTTTGACCTCAGCAAAGCAAAATATACCCTTCCCACCAATTGTACTTTACATTGTTGCTTTTCAGAAAACAAAAGACAGCTTAGATCAGATGTGGGTTTGGACCGGTTCACCTGAACTGGTAGCAACCTGCTGGTGACATCACAGAGCCTGTTTGGACAGTGCCGGTCCATGGACTCAGCCATCTTTTTATTTGGAAAAATGTTTTGGAAATTTTTTAAAGATTTTTTTCTTCTGCACATGCGCAGAAGCCGAGTTGCCAGCACTGCACATGCACTGCCATCTTGTTTTTGGCTTTTTAAATTTTTTTGGGGGGGGATTTTCGGCGCATGTGCGCATACGCAAAATGCATGTGCCCCCATGAGGCATGCCCATGAGGTGCCGGAGGAAGTGAACCAGCGACGAGGTAAGTTAGTACCCACCCCTGGCTTAGATGGAGAAGCTATGTTCACAACTTCCTCCGCCACCTGGCTTTCAGACTTTCAGTTGTTGGCAGAATATTCTTTCCCAGCAGCTTTTCCCAGCAGGTAACAACAACAACGAAGAAGAAGAAGAAGGGATTTGTTGTAACTTGATTTTTTGGTTCACAGCAACGAACAGATTCTTCCTTCATATGTGAGGCACAAAAGCCACACTCCCAAAATCTTTTCTGTGCTGTAATTTCACATCACTACCATTGGAAACAAAATTCAGATTGGCCACCTGATATATCATAAACCCCATTCAGACGCTGCCTTCATGTAGGCCTGGATTTAATTGCTTCAAGAGGTTTGCTTATCTGACTACTATCTCACAATTACAATGTACGTTTGTCCTTGCATCAAATACAAAACCCCAAAGGTCTCTGGCATCCCAAAGAGCAGATAAATCTATAATACTTCTTTTGCTTAGCATGGAAGACATAAAAAGAGACATTCCTTTCTTAGACATCATTGGAGGAGAGTCTATGGTGGTGTGGAATCACAACTCCCAATTACCATTTGAGTTCCATTGGGAGTAGTCTTATAAAATCAAATTCCTCTAGGCTTCATGCCATATCTGACAACACTGTGCCTAAGGTGTTCACCTTATCATCTAATAATATATGTGAGCCAGTTATAGTGCTTGTCTCCTAAGGAAATGAATAAGGTTCTTAGATCTGTATCTGCTGCCACTTGTACTGTATATCAGATCTTTCCTCAGCTTGATTTAGAAGAGCCTTTAAGGCTCTTGTCCTGCCATTGATTTTTCAGAGGAATAAAAATACTTATATTTTTGCAGAGTTTTTTTTTCCAGGCTAAAGGGAGTGATGGCAAGACTACAGTAAGCCATCTCAAGATCCACATATTTTTAAGAAATGTAAGCCAATAGCTAAAGTTTCAAATTTAGCAATCTTGTTTGAGAAAGTGGTGATACCGCAGCTTCAGGAATTAATAGAGAAAATGGATTATCCAGATCATTTGCAGTCTTGAACTAGGAAAGAATTTGGCATAAACGTGGATTGGGTCAACTTGATGGATGATCTGTATTAGTGAGACAGAGTGTGCCAGTCCCAGTTGATATCCCTGGATCTTTCAATGGCTTTTTATATCTTTGACCTTCTGGAGCAATTAATTGGAATGGAATGGAATGGAATGGAATGGAATGGAATGGAATGGAATAGAATAGAATAGAATAATGTCAGACAAGGA
>JANHGD010006246.1:349863-363634 GCA_027560375.1 Imantodes cenchoa
TATAGATAGATAGATAGATAGATAGATAGATAGATAGATAGATATAGATATAGATATAGATAGATATATAGATATATTATTAATATAATTATATATTAAATGCTTGTATACCTCTGTCTTTTGGTTGTATTCTTTATTCCATTATAGTTTCTAAGAGTACAAGTACATTCTGTCCTGTTCACTTTCTTTTGATGCATAACTGGTGTTTCTAGGGCAAGACATTTGTATTTCTTTTCCTGAACTATTTTGTCTTCTTTGCTAAGAATGATCATCTGTATTGTACTGTCTCCCAAGGTCAAAAAAATTGTGAAAGCCTTTGAATTCTATAATCTGTGAGCACCCTGGTTGAATTGTTTGAGTGGGGGGGAGTGCATATATTAAAAATGACGTTTGTTTGGTTCTGAATGGCTGTGTGAATGATTTATGTTCTGCTGTAGAAATAATAATTCTTCACTATCTGTCTCCATGAATAGTTTCCGCAGAAACTCAAAACAATACAGCTAGGGGAATTACATTTTATTGCAACTCCAGAAATAAAACTTACTTCTAGGAGTTGTTTACGGCAGCAGTGGGTTGCTACCAGTCCGGTCTGGTTCTATGATCGGTAGCGATGGCAGGAGGCTCCGCCCACCAGCCCCGGACACTTCTACATATGCGCAGAAGTGTTTCGTGCATGAGTGAACTGGTAGCAATGGGATTTAGAACCCATCACTGTGTTTACCTCTGACTATTGACTAAGCTATCATTTTACATTATAGTATAACACTTGGGTTCAATCTTGGTGACTTTCCTTCTCAGCTTTTCCAGTGGTTAAAAACAAACTTTGCTTTACATTTTCCAAAGCGCATTGTAAGAGGCCATATATTGACATTCTCTACTACTATTCTGAGAAACTACAGTTGTGATTGTAAAATAGAATGCATTGTAATAGTAGCTGTTTCTAATTATCCTTGGTAACAACTGAAGAAACCAACAAACCATTTTACAGTACTTGGACTTGCCTCAGTATAAAATGTAAATGTTTGGTAGGCTGATCTTAATTTAATTGGGTTCTAAGACAGCTGCAAAATATTTTAATATTTCAGCTCTACATGACAAATTTTAATTTTGGAAATTTACTGACATGATAGGATGCTGTCATTCCCAATGCTCTAACACAGTATCATCTTTGTAAGCTGATAAACCAGCAATAACATAGGATAAGGAAAAAGATAGGAATGTAGGATTTAATGCTGACCATAGCCCAATGCTTCTCAAATAGTGGGGCGTGCCCCCGAGGGGCCCGGAGCGATGCCAGGGGACACGTGTGACCTCGGGGAATATGTGTGGTCCCTCTTGATCGATTTCCCCGGACGGCGAGTGTTTTCCCAGTTGCACGCTGTTCCAAGCCTGCTGCTCCAACTCCAGAAGAGAAGGCGGCCAGATGGGCGGGATGGCTGCATGGGTTTTTGTTGTTCTCGTCAGGCGCCGTGGTAGCCATGAACGGCATGGTGAACCTGCCACTGAACAAGTAGGAGCATCCTCTGCAGGATGCTAAAATCTAAAATTCCACTGGGGCCAAGATCGGAGAGTTGGGGTACACAAAATGTTTACTTCTTCCTGGGGGGGCGGGGGCGTAACAGAAAATAATTGACAAGCACTGCCATAGCCAAACATTCTATCCTTTTTCTTCCCAGCAAGATTTTTTTTCTAAGACTTACTGTATATTCCATTTTTTTGTATCAGTCATATCTTGTGACTACCTAGGTAGCTGTAGGTGATTAATATATTTTAATAAGAAAATATCCTATGCCCATTAATAATATCTTATTATTGTACTACACATATCTGCTGCTACCTAGGGATTCTGCCACATACAATGTTGGTGAGATGATGGAGGCTGAGCCTGCCTATGCTGACTTCATCAGCTGTGATCGGTCTGGTCGGAGAAATGCAATTCATACCCTTCCAGGAGATGCAGCTGCCATTAAGTTGGAGAAACCAGCAAACACCATGGATCTTTCTGTTGCAGATGAAGGTGAACTCTTCTTTGTTCATTCAGAGCTTCTCAAGGAATGAGTATCATTCAGAAAGCTCAAATGTAAATGTTATAGTTTGTATTGTGCTTGCTTGAATGTTTATGCAAACTATATTATGTAATATCATATTTGCTGGCATGTCATTATCATGGTTTCTAAGCCAATCGTTCAAATTCCAAGGAGCATGCCACCCTTCCTACCTTTATATAAAGGGCTTATTATATCATTTGGCGCCTGTTCAGTGGAAGATTCTGTTCCTATGTGGGATTTTTTTTGTCAGTATCCCTTCTTTGAAATTCTGAGTAATATTATCCTATTCTTCCTTGTGATCATAATCTGCTGGTTTTTATTTTGTTAGATTTTTTCTATACCCAATATGTAAACATTTTAAAACTAAGCGGTCGAATTCACATATCTCGTATTGGACTTCTTCCATTATCATATAAACTCACATATAACTTGATCCATAATCTTGCACCAGGCAGGCAATTGAGTATCCAATCTCCATACTTATGAGCATTTCTAAACAAGACTTCTATCTTTTTTGTAGATAAAAGTCCTATACTGAATTAGCCAGTTTGAGATAAAAGATTTCTCCCAATGCAAATAATTGTAGGCAAATAACATTTATGTTCAATTTTTTTACAGGATGCATCTATTGGCTCAAAAAAAAATATCCACTTTTTTTTTTTTTTTTTGCAGAAAATCAAGCAAAGGAAGTTGCTTCCGAAAAAAACCCTGGGCTGATTCCCGAAAGGAAGAATGATAGTTCAACCTTCTGATTTAGGATGCAGAAGGTGGAAGACTGGATAACAACACTTGATAGTACTCTATATGCTAAGAAATCAGACTGCAACAGGAAGATCTTTACTTAGAGGTCTTTTCAGAGGCCATTTGGATGTCATAGTCACTTTATGCAGCAAGTAACTGATACCTCCAAAGTTATTTCTTTCTATAATTTACAAAATAAAATCTGTTCTGGTAACCTGAGCCAGTTAGAGAGCGTTAAGCAGCTATTTTCTGTACAGTTAAACATTTCCATAATATGTATTTCAGATTTTATTGTAAAAGGTGCATTTTGTTCACTTAGTAAATTTAAACTATTTATTTCTATCTCCTGTAAATTATTAGATGGTTTATTGTGTTCCTCACGATACATATGTAAAATCCCACACCCAGTTGATCTTTTAAGCTGTGAACATGGGAATTATAGGATATAATATACCAGACATTTCACCAATATGAACCTCATTAAATAATTGAGCTTGATACTTGAGCCAACAGTGCTCTTATATAGCTCTAGTTCAGTTCACCATATTCTATTTTAAACAAATACTATAGAAATGTCACCATTCCTGCTATAGGTGTCACCAAGTGATTCAGTATTTCTGAATAGGTACATTTTAACATTTGGTTTACTTAGCTTTTTTTTAAAAAAAGGAAAAGGCGATACAGGCTAAGGCATAATATTTGTTGTATACAATTCAGATAACCCTGATACATTTGCATCATATGTTAATAGCAATTTCTTTTTAGCTAAAAGTATATTTCTCTTGAGCCAAGGTTGATTTTTGGTGACTACATAGATGCATGATTACTGCTTTCCTTATAATAATCCTTACATTTTCCATTGCCTTCTTCCAGCACTTCTTGTGGATATTATGCAATTCTATAAATTTGTTTTTCAGCAAATAAAATTGAGTATTATGCATTTTGCTGTTTCCTACATTTATCTCTGTAGGCTTGCAATGTGCTTTACTGGTTTTATAATCTGACATTAAAAATCAATAGAACAAATATTTTCAAAATATTCTGGATGCTAAGATTGGTATAGCAATCTGCAGGAACAATACAGAAAATATAGAAAAGTAGAATATGTACTGTAGAAATATATAAAACCAAAGTATTAATCCTGTCTATCCACGGAATATGCCAGAGTTCTTAAATAAACATCAGAATGCAGGTCTCTATAAAAATTAGGAAATGTACACTTAATTGCCAGTTTACTACAATATGAATTTAGCAGTATGAATATTAACTTAAACACAAAATTTATCTGAAACTGGCATAAGAAGGGTGCAAAAAGATTCAATCCTCAATATTTTTGTGACTTCAATAAAAAGATGGGAGCAAAAACCTATCACATTTACAGAGAATACAAATTTGGCAAGAAAGCTAATGTCCTAGAAGTCAGAAATAAAATTCAAGGTCAACTTGTTAGGGCAGAGAAATGCACTGGAAATAGTATAATTTAGTGAGACAAAAGCAAAATTGTTATTTAGAGAACAGTGATCAAATGGAGAGGTTCAGGAGGCACAACACTTGTCTGGGTAATATTACATATGAAAACCTTAGATTACTATCTGAATACAAATGGTATGAGCCAGCAGTCTGATGTAGCTGCAAAAAATATGCTATTGTTATTTTAGGCTGTATCCACATAATCAAAATTTTTCATTGAGGAGAATACCACCTGATTCCAAATACATTTCTGTAAATTTAGATATTGTAGGAAGATGACCAAGTTCGACTGTGGTGGCAAAGAATCAGAGCCTGGTAGCATCTTCTTCAACTTACATTTTTTATTATGCACTTTATGCATCTAATAAAGTGAGCCATGTTCATAAATGCTTAAGTCTTGTTAGAAAAGATGCTATATTGTATATTGTTATGTCATTGAGAGTAATAGTAAAATTTTAGGCCCCTTCTGGCTTAATGAAAGTTTTTTTGCTTCTTGTTTTACTAAAACAATGAAACATCTATTTATTTTGTAGTGAAAGGTGAAACAAAGACTATACCCTACTTTTCATTTAATGTTTTTTAAATTATTTTATTTGTAGAATCGTAGCTGATTTTGGCTTGATTCTTTTTTTCTGATATGCCAGACAAAAATGAAACATACCTTTAAGTAAAAATGGACTTTATTTCATTAAATGAAAATGTAAGTTCTGCTCTTTCCTCAAAATGAATTCTGAAAATATATTGTGTTACACAACAAGAACACGGATCACAATATTAAAACCATTTACAAGCAGGATATTTTTTTACTGGTACTACAAAAATATTAAAACAATTCTTTTATATAATCTTGAATACAGACGATATGCCTATTGACATTAAGAACATTTTACTTAACATTCATACAAACCAGTATTTACTGGCTTGCTGTTTTCTGAAATAAGTAGTATAGCTAAGCCTACAACTCTGCACACATGACACTAATGTAAAAACTATCCTTCAAACAAACTTTTGATGTTTAGTCATCAACAACATGGTATCACAAACATGTACAAGTTCCTTAGCATTGATTATAAACTTAAAAAAAATATTACCAAATCAAATCAAACCAGAACCATTTCTGTAGACAAAATAAGTAAGTGTCAGTTTGTGTTTAGAAACAAGCTCTAACAAATTACAAGAAATATTACATAACTAAAGATACAGAGAAAATTATGAGAAGTACAAGAAAGGCTTGGAATCTCTGTTTTAAACCCGCTAGTCAGTTTTGCTGACTTTTATGAAAACATTCCAAATTAAATGTTTTAAGTTCTGGCAGCAATGTCAGGTTTCTACTTTCATTTTTTTCCTAAAACTTGGCTTAATTTTTCAAGCAATCTCTGTTATTCACTTATTCAGCACACTTTCAAGCATAAGTACTCTAGAAATATTGAATCCATAAAGTAAATGAAATAATCTTTTGTTGATTGAGGAAAAAGCAAAGAAAAAAATGAAGCAAATTATTCTTAAGTGGCTACAGATTGGTCTCTCTGAACTGAAATATGCTAATTGTGCACCTGCTCCTGAAATAGCAGTTGAGTTTTTAGCTGCCACCCTTTCTTCATTGTCAGAAATTACTGTGCTTTTGATGCGGCAATGATTTCTTCACTTCCAACTTCATGTTGTTGCTACTTACAAGGAATACGGAAACAAGTAACATTATGATTTGCACATAAAACTTACTTGATATCTAAGCCCTTAAGAACTTATATTTGGGATTTTCTGCAACAAAAACTGTAAATCAATTTAAGAGACAAATTTCATAATGTACTAGCTTATACCTTGAATGTGCAAGTCTTTCACACTACAATATAAAAATATGGATCTAAGTTCCTGAGTATATAAATGAGGACTTTAAAGATAGCCAATGCAAAATAAAAAAAAGTTACAATTACTAAAGGCATCTAGCATATTATTTGGGAATGAGAATTCTTGGCTTTATATTGCTATGATTTAGATTTGCATTTGCTACTGTATTTTCTTGCTCAAAACAGAATAATTTCATTACACTACATATTTGGTTACAGCTTTCCTCATAGTCCAGTTAAACTGAAGCACCTTATAGTTAAACCCATTTTGTTTTTTAGTTTCCTTAGGGAACAAAATCCAGCAAAATAGCCGGTTTGGTACTAGCTGTTTAGTCTAAATTTGGGGTGGGTGGGTTTATTCCAGTTAAAACAAGGTAACTGAGCACCATTAGATCAAAAAATAAACAAAAGTGTCAGTATGCTATAGTTAAATCACATAATTCCTAATTAAAATAAACAGTATAGTACAGATAAGAAACAAGGCAAATGGCTCAGTAAATAGGTGGGAATACAAATATTAAATCTGCATTTCTATACAATCCCTATATGAACAAAAATTCTATGCAATTCTGTTATTTAAATACTGTTTTTCCCATGGCACATCTCCGGCATACGACATTTTAGGCAAGATTGGTTTTTGAGAAGGCAAATGTTGAATCAGCATTACAAGAATTTCTCCCATACAACTTTCACTGGATCAAAGACTCTGTTTTTGTATTTTGATACCATTGAAATGAATGAAATGGGAAAAAAACATGATCTGCTATTTAGTGTAAGTAAAATAAAGTAGAGAAATGAGATCGGTCTATAATCAAGGTAAATGATAAGGTATGTTGGTTTTTCTGAGATTTATGAGCACAATATGTTTTTCTAAAAAAATTTAATGGTTAAAAATACGTAAGATCTTTCTTATTTTTGTTAATGTAGGAGTGCACAGAAGACATCACTTGTAGATAAATTAGTGAGGCAGATTATTATTGTTTTTAAATTATTTTAAAAATGTCTGAGATGGGCTTTGTCTGCTGTTGCAAATGAACAGTTCATTTGACCTACTGGTAAGTTTTGAAATAATAAATGGCCTGCAGATTTGGTGCACCTGAGATGGTACTGAAATGAATGTAATTGCAATAAATGTATCCCTATTTCCAATCTCTACATGTCTGAGCAGCTTAACATTCCATCTTTAAAAAAAGTAAAATTAAACTCACGGTATCTACCATCATAAGAATACTGTTTTGTACATGCCCTGTTCTGTGGTTATTAAGAGTAAACAAGAGTAATACAAAGTTTGCTCACTGTCTTTCAAGAAGCAAAACAACGAATGTGGGCAAGCATAACATTGGTCAAGAAAAAAGCTGATGCCCGGTACAGAAGAGTTCAGAATTCTGTGCTTTTTACCATCCCGTAGGCTTCATGTAGCTTGTACACAAGGGCCTTTTTATCTTGCTCTTTCAAGAAACAGGACTTTGCGGCATTTATATTCTGTAAAGGGAAGAAGAAGGCATGCCTGATCATATTCCACTAATGTGGACTCTACTATTTTAATTAAATGGTTTTAATTAACAATGCTGCTTTTAAAGCTATACTTTTATCTTTGAAAATGAAAAGAATGTGTTTTTACAAAAGTCTAAAACAGAGATAACAAACATAAAGATGTCACAAATGGGGTTTTAGGCAAGCACTTTTCCCATTTAAAGCTCACCTGAGGTTGCTCAAATACTGAGATAAATTTATATAATATATATCTTAGGCCACATGCTGCAGATTTGACTGCTTTTAAATCGGGGCAAAACAAATAAGTAACCCGGTACAAACTTATAGACTGATAGTGTTCTTCAGAATCCAACATGCTGTTTGTTCTTCTGTTATAGCTACCAAAGATCATTTAAGCAATTAGGAGATTCACTGGCAGCAGCCCAAAACAATAGAAAGTTTGAAAGTCCTGTTACTCAGCAAAATGCTCTAAGGCTGTGATAATACAAACTCAGTAGTACCATGAGGTCATGGGATATTAAACTACAAACTTTCCAATCATATTTTGGTTGAGCTGTGGGAGGCGCGGTGGTTACAATGCAGTATTGCAGACTAATTCTGCTGACTGCCCACAATCGATCCTAATCAGCTCAAGGTTGACTCAATCTTCCATCCTTCCTAGGTTGGTAAAATTGTTGGGGGAAATATGCTGGTTCTGTAAACGGATTGGGGTGGGTGGCTTGTAAAGCACTGTGCTGTGGTGTCAATGCTATTGCTATTTTATTCTATTATGTTGCACAACACCTATGCATATGCTTATAGTTCAGTGTGTTGTACCAAGCCAGAAACTTGGGTTAACTGATTTAAAACAAAGTTAACACATGGTTACATCTTTTAATTTTGAAAGCAAGAAAATTGGGGTCAAACGTAGCCTTTCATCTATTGTAGAAAGCCATATACATTGCAAAGAGCCATGGAAAACACTATCAATAGCTAATTTTTTAAATTAACAATCCAATATACCAAAACAAAATGTCTGTGAATGTGCAGAGATTGATCAGAAATAAGATATGATTGCTAGGATAGAACAAAAATCTGAGGATTATCAATGAAAATATTTTAAGGAAGCAAAAAATAAATAAATCCAACCAACACATCAAGTAAAAAGTTAGGGAAAATAACTACAATAATACTATCATCTAAAATTAATAACAAACAATAGTGTGCTAATGAGTCTACATAATTTTCTGAGCATTAATTTCTTAATTAATTCCAATTTCTTAAATATTTCAGATTAGGATTAAATATATCCCAGAGAATTAGGAGATTTTTTTAAATTCAAGTTTTCAGCTGTAAGTGTTTTTGAATACATGAAGGTCCATATGGCATAGAGAAATGGCTATTTAATAAGAAATATCTTGCCACAATGGGCATGTTATTACATAAGAAGCCATTACCTGAAGGATATATTTAAATGGTAATAAGAATATTAGCATTTCTCTGGACATTACAAGAAAGGGCAAAGTATTGCCAATATGAAAAGCAGACCAACTTACCAAATTCTTGAATTCCTGTTCTGTAAATTTCATGTGATCTCGAGCAATTCTGTAGTCTGTGTCAATTGTGGATCTGAAAATGAGTGGATCATCTGAATTCAAAGAATAATTTGCACCATCCTTCATAAATCTGGAAAGATAAAAATTGAAATGTTAAATTAATCAATTAATCAGAGGAACAACTTGCCTCTAGAAGTTGTGAATGCTCCAACACTGGAAGTTTTTAAGATGATATTGGATGACCATTTGTCTGAAGTAGTGTAGGGTTTCCTGCCTAAGCAGGGGACTAGAAGACCTCCAAGATCCCTTCCAACTTTGTTATGATATACTAAATGGTTTATTATCCATGGATAGAAATATAGTATATTCAGCTTTCCTACTGCATTTTGCTACACACTTAGCAAAATCTAAAATGGTGCTTCTAGCTTTTCAAAATATTTTATAACATAATTTCTTGCAAATTTAAAAAGTAATCAAAAGGAAATGTAAGTGAGCTGAAGTATAATTTATTTGAAAAAATTATAGCAATAGCAACAATACTTACCTTATTACGGGATGTTCTTCGAAGCTGGTTTTACATGCTCCAGTGAGATGACTGGACCAAGGACAGAGCTATATATTTAAGCAGAAAGAAATAAAGATGCTCAATATAGATCTTTTAAAAAGAATTTTATGTGAATACCATAAATATTTATTAAAATAATAAAATGAAAATGCTACTTGAGAGAATGTTTTCTATAAAAAGCTCATAACAGCTGAGAGTAATTCTATGTATAGATTCACACCAAATAATCCGTTTTTGTTCATCCTGAAATATTGCTTATAAAATCATCTGAACCATTTCATGTAAAATGAACATATGAACTGAAAAATGCACACGATGCATTTGTTATTATTAATCTGTACCGCTGCAGTAAATTTCTACAGACTCTTCATGGAAAGATTATGGAATAAACTACACTTTTCTAATTAAGAATGATCTGTTGTCTGTTGTAAAAAGAATAATTAATTAATATTCAGTTAAAGGAAATTCAAGATTTGAGATCAGTCAGATACAGACCAAGAACCAAATCATGTTTGTCAAAATAGTTCATTTACACCTTTTATTTGCAATAAAATGCAACAATATGGATCTGACAGCCATCTTATCATTCTAGTTATATATGATGGCTGTAACATATGGATTTGTCTCTTGGTATCAAACTGTACACACTGATACACTTCAATGATATCCCCAAAAGCAAAACAATAAGACATGAAATATTAATATAGTTTTCTTTCATTAAGCAATCAGATTTATACACAGGACAGTGTATTTATAACCTGCAGTGTGACAAATAAGGATCAGACTTGCATTATGTATATCTTGTACATAATGCAAGCATCCAAAAGTTTGCACATTCCCTGTCAAGTTGTAAGTGTCAATGACTCTCTAAATGAACAGAAATTGACACACCCTTTACATAATATTGTATGTAGTGGGACCTTGGTATTCAACTGCTTTGAAACTCATTAAATTTGATACTCAACACATTTTGACATGAAAATTTTGTCCTGATACTCCTCGTTTGTTTGGTACTGAATGCACAAGTTAGAACTTTTCAGTGTTAGCTGCCTTATGATTCACTACATTATTCCTTATGGGAAAAATTTGTTTGGTACTCATTGTACCTCCCAGAATCAATTAACAATGAGTACCGAGGTACCACTGTAGAATTAAATGTAACGTATTTGCATTTAACAATTGCACTTTCTGTGCTATTGTTTTCCTGTAGCTAACTGCAGGCCTAACAAATCAATTGCCTTTGGAGGGGCCTTAAAAATGTTAATTAAAAAAAAAGCAATGTATCCACATGGAATAGTGTCCAAATTTGTCCATTTGCCATTTTCACTTATTTAACCTTATTTCTTATTTGCCCACAAATAAAAAGTGGATTGCAAAACTAATGGAACAAAATTGATTACTTTGATGAAAGATAAAAGTTAATTTACTTGGTTTCTACTTGAGACCACTTTTGAATTTCTGCTTGAGAAAGATAAAAATGAAGTTTTCATATTTGATAATTAGATTTGTTATGAATTAGACAGAAATATTGATATATTATAATTATTCAATATATAGATTTTAAGGTTTATGGTTAAATTTAGAATACGTTGTTTTGTTCTGTAGTTTTGGGAAAATTTGGATTATTTAGTTTCTATACTGTATATATGGTGTTTTTGTTATAATTTAGAGCAGAGGTCTTCAAAATTGGCAACTTTAAGACTTGTGGACTCCAACTCCCAGAATTCTACAGCCAGCCACCTTAGTTGTGCTTAGCTATGCTGGCTGAAGAATTCTGGGAGTTGAAGTCCACAAGTCTTAAAGTTGCCAAGTTTGAAGATCTCTGATTTAGAGTAAGAGGTTACTATACTTTATATTTGTACTGAAAAGGTTCGAAATCCTTTTTATGTTCTTTTTCTTTTGTCACTTTTTAATTCCCCCCCTTAATTCCTTCCCTCTTCTTTTAATGTTTTCTTTTTTAATTTGTATTTTATCTTTGTTTGAAACTTAATAAAGTTGATTTTTAAAAAATTACAGGCTTAGAAGACTGATGATATGCATGCTGCACTGCAAAATAAATTTCATATTAATTCAGAGTAAAACCACAAGATTTTATTTCAAAAGTTCCTCATTCTAGCTTTAGCATTTCTAAGAAAGGCAGAAAAAAAGCTGAGAAATGCAGATTGATTAGTATTCTGACACATTATAAAACAATTATAGTTTTCTTTCTCTTTAAAAGTTGTTAAGGAAGTACAGACAGAGATTTGCAGAAGATATTCTATTACCTCAAAATGTATATTTTGTTTCAACAATTGTTTGTAAAGCTGTTCATCCTCAAAGATGTGGTAGCCGTGGCCAATTCGTTCTGCCTTAAGAAGGTTGACTGCCTATAGTGATATAAAGGGAGAAAATAGGAAGAAATGACTATTTGCAGATAAGGCTACTTACACAATTGACACATCAATCCCTAAACAACAAAGTTAAATGATGTTTAATGAATATCTAGCACAAAATTATAAAGTACAGTGTAGATACATTTATAGCAATTCAAGAGTATAGTTTAGGAATACATGAGCATGCCTTAGATTTACATATTACTTCCTTCTAATATTATTTCCATAGTCATTTTTTTCTGACTAAACCTGCATTTCTCTTATGTAGGAATTCACAAATGACAGAGTTTATACTCCAGCCTAGGTCACCAACCAGAAAATTTCGGTGGTCTGTGGAGAAATCTTGGCTCCTGGGCCGGATATGTCCGAGAGCAATTAATCCAGCCCTTAGGAATGGGGTGAGGTCGACTATAGACAGTCTAAGGTTAAAAATTTTAGGGTTTGGGGAAGAAACCACAGAGTCAGGTAGTGCATTCCAGGCATTGATCACTCTATTGCTGAAGTCGTATTTTCTGCAATTGAGTTTGGAGCGGTTTACATTAAGTTAGAATCTATTGTGTGCTTGTGGGTTGTTGCGGTTGAAGGTGAAGTATTCATTGACAGGACATTGTGGTAGATGATTTTATGAACTACATTTACATCAACAACAGAACACTCTTCCCTATCCTGTTTGCATGAAATCAACAAATGGGAATATATCCCCAAAGTTCTCAGCTTTCATGTCACCCCACTTTTTAGCAAGAGGTGTGATCTGCCAGCATCTCTTCACTGACCTCCAAGAAATCTGGGCTGCCAATTGAGCCAGCCTCTTTCTTTTCTTTTCTTTTTTTAAAAAGGAGGTTCAGTGGACAAGAGAGATACATTACGTTTTTCCAGTCACCCATTTTTCAACAGAATTGTTGAAGTTGCTCACACTTACATTTCAACTCTGGCCTTTGATATACTATTCAAGACATGATTTGACTCTTCTGCTTGGTAAAAAGACACAAACAATTTAGATATCAAGGTGGTTAGTATACTTGATATTTGGTAATAATGGGTCTAATTATGAGAAGAAAAGGGAGTTGGAAAGATAGAAATGGTTAAATCTGTCATTCAATTCTTTCTGAGTTTTGGACCATTTTTTAAAAAAAGCCCTGCAAATTATTTTAGATAAATCCATTATTATTTTATAGATTTAATACAAAGCAGAACATTGATGGAAAGACTCTGAGCTACCGGTACATAAACCTCACAGATAACACAGTACTGTTATGCCCATTTTCAGGGGAGCAGGAATGGTATACGACAACTCTTCAGAGTGATTTAGTACACTAAAACCTCTGAAAGTTGACCATCCAACTAAAGGAAAGTGGTCAACATGCTGTACAGAGATAGTCAACATACGGAACAACTGTACTGATATGTACATGTGGCTCATTTTATTGTACAGCTTTTATTAGAGAATGTCATACAAAAACACACATAGTGAACACACAGGAATGAATATCTTACCCAGCTTTCGTATGGGCAGTTCTTTTCAAAGGAAACAATAATGGGTGCACACGCTTATATGAAGTAGTCTCTGATCGCAATGAAATTTATTTAAGACCAATACATTTACTGCACATTTGCTTTCTTTTATCATCTGTGTAACACCTTGTAAAGCAGGGGTGTCAAACTCGTGGCCCATGGGCTGGATGAATCATGTGCTGGCCACACA
>JANHGD010006246.1:380380-393896 GCA_027560375.1 Imantodes cenchoa
CCAGTGGTAAGGGATGCTGGGAGTTGTAGTTCAAACTAGACATAGAAAGCCATAGATTACTTATCCATATATCAGAATTTTAGAAGACACATATCTAGTGTTTTGCTTTATCATGCAGGCAAGCCAGATCTTGGTATTCATCAATCTGGGAGCTCCGATCTCTTCATTTCCAACATGGCTCACTATAGTTCAGACCTCTATTCATAACAAAAAAAAAATCACATTCAATTCCATATATGCTTGCATTCCCGTTTTCTCTTTTCTTCTTATTTTTATATGCATGTATTCATGCTAGCTATATTAATACATCAATTAATGCAAAACTCTCATGTTTGTTACAATTTGCAATGAGGTATGAAGTGACATTCCAAACCAGTACTTGAAATGGTTTAAAATGTTTTATTTATTTTGAACTTTTATTGTGGAAATCACAATTTATTTTCATGGAGTATTTGCATATTCTGAATTTGAATCTTTATTTTGTGATGTTAGTGTGGGAGAACTATTCTGGGGAAACTTGACTATGAAGGATAGCACGCAATTAAAAATAGACAGCATCATACATTGTCTGTTCAGGCCTTGACCTAGCACAGTGTATTAACTGGTGAAAAATCAGTTCATAATAATACTAGGATTTCCCTTGACCTCCCATTTTTATTAATATTTTTCATTGCTTCATTTGCTGCTGCTTTCTAATTTCCAGTGGGAACCTAAAACAAGAACTGTTGAAAATTAATGATGGTATAAACAATGGCAGATAAGACTGAGGAAACATCACCGGGAAAGGAAGTACGGTATGTGGTTCTTCTGCTTGCTTTGTGAAACTAAATACCAAAATTAAAATAAGACAGTTCCTGGAATTGGTTTTTAAAAACATGATTTTTGCAGCTAGATTCAGAAGGTGATTAATGCTTTTCTAAGGAAGGGCAAAATGCGATAGGTTTTAAAGAAGTGGTAATGTGACCTTCGTTGAAAGGACCACCTCTCTATTCAGCTGTATTAGGCCACTTCTGCCCCAAGTGCTAATTATTACCTATAAATCCCCCACCCAATAGATTATAATTAACAGTAATTATGTCACCTTGATTATGATTCTGTCACATCCAGTCAATCCAGGAAGGATCTGAATATGCTTTCACCAAGAAGTCAGGCATATCTGGTTGCCATAGCACAGTGATGGTGAGCCTTTTTTTCCTCGGGTGCCAAAATAGTGCACGCTCGCACTGTCGCACATGCACGAGTGCCCATACCCATAATTCAAAGCCCCCACTTGCCCCACCCCTCTGGTGCATGACATCCCTCCACTCCCCCATTTCCCGACTTCCAGTGGGCCTGATGGGCCCATTTTTTGCCCTATCCAAGCTCCAGAGGCATTCTTGGAGCTTGAGGAGGGTGAAAACGCTCCCCCGCACCACAAAGGCCCTCCGAAGGCCGAAATTGACCTCCCAGAGCCTCTGTGCGAGCCAGAAATCAGCTGACAGGCAAGCACATGCATGCTGGAGCTGAGCTGGGGCAATGGCTCGCGTGCCGGCAGATATGGCTCTGCGTGCCACAGGTTCACCATCATGGCCATAGCATAATTAAACATGCTACCCTCGGTGTTATGGCCCCTCATGTCTGGCATTCAAGAAAACACTTAAAACATTTATTTGAAAATGGAACGTTGGTAACTTTGATTCCTAGTTGATGGTGTCTGAGTGAATAGATTGATTTAAATATGCTATGTTGAGGGGATGTTTTATTGATGTGGCAGATAAAATGATTTGGGGATAGTTTTTATGTTACATTGACATGTCCTGTTTACCATCCAGAGTTATCTGTTTGAAAGTTATCTATTTTGTGACTACACAAAGAATGCTGTAGGCATGAATTGAGACCTGTCTTTAAGCACATAACTCATTAGCTAGTTACTATTCTCATTCATTATTGGCTCTCACAATGGGTCAGTCATTCTTCCTCTCATCTGCTGAATTATTTTCATTCTGAAAACTTTCACAACTTAACAAAATTCATTTCTGTTTAACTATGAACTTTACATAGAAAGGTTAGGTACAAAACACTTGTTTCTTAAGAAACTAGTAACTAAAAAAATAAAGGAAATAGTAACAGAAAGCCAAGGGGGATGTAGTGATTACTTACTGTGCTATGTGTACTGGCTGAAAAGTGTGTGACCATGAATTCTAGTCTGGTGAGATGCTTGTGAGCCAGGCTCTGGGCTCTGGGATAGGGATCTCCAAACTTGGCAACTTTAAGACTTGTGGACTTCAACTTCTAGAAGTTCTCAGCCAGCCATACTGGACTTCAACTCCAATTCTGGGAGTTGAGGCCCACAAGTCTTAAAGTTGCCAAGTTTGGAGACCCCTGCTCTAGGAGGAAGACAGTGGCAAACTGTTTCCGGAAAATGTTACCAAGAAAACTGCATAGATTTGTCCAGGTATCTATCAAGATTGACCGAAAGGCACTAAAAAAACATTGTTTTGTAAATATAAATGTCAAACAAGATGCCAACTTGGAAGCATTTTACAAATAGTCCTCTTTTAGCAACCACAATTGGGACCAACTCAGTTGTTAAGTGAAATGTTCACTAAGTGAAACCATTGACAGTGCTAAGGATCTTACTTCAGCTTTCTTTTGCTTTAAAGATTAGTGAAAGTCATAAATGTGAGGATTGGTTGCTAAGTTGCTTTTCATCACTGTCATAACTCTGACAAGTCACTAAATAAGGCAATCACTAAATGAGGACTACCTTTAGTATGTTGTTCACAGTCTCCTTGCCAATCTTGAGACCAAATATAACCAGTATGAATGGTGACTCCAACACAATCAAGTCAGTGCAGAAGTCAATTTAAATACAGTGGCTGAATGATTTAAACATGCTGGTTAGGGAAATCTGGAAATTGAAGTCAGTACAACTTAAAGTTGCTAAGTTTGAGAAACTCTGAACTATGCGTAGGAGGAAATTCTGAACTATGAACTATTTTATAGCTATTTCATTATATTAAATATAAATATACCGTAATTGATTTATCAATTATTCTGGTACATGGCTTTTATTGGCCTGGAAAATGGAAGACGAAAGCAGATTTTTATTTACAGCTCTAGAGCAAGGTTTGTCTTTATAGCTTGCTGCAGAAAAGTTCTACCTTGGCAGTGCTCAGATGACCTTGGCTGACCTCAAAAAGCTTAGCAGAATTAAACCTGCTTAATACTTAGGTGGGAGACAATCAGGAAATACCAGAACTATAGGCTTGGGTTCTCTTGTTAGGAAAGTGTAAAAACAACAATCTGAGCCCAGACAAAATTAGAGTTTTGTAAAGTCAAATTAATAGAATGTTTCCTGTTCAGTTATTCTGTGTACATTTAAAGCTTCCTGTTTCTCCTACACTAAAGACGGTTTGATGGAAATTTGGAGTGTCTCTGACCATACCCAAGAACTTGGGAGAGTACTTGTACCTCAGGGGCCTCAGGTTGTGTACCTCTAATTTACAAAATAGAACTAAAGATCAGCACTTTCTTTGCTTGCTAAATAGTTTACTAAGAAAGCAATAGATAGATATATATTTTTGATGGCACTTAATGAATTCAGTTTAGCAACTCAATTAGATCTATTCAGAGTGTGGCTAGTTTCCAGTCACCACTTGTCCTTTGTTATAGCTGCTATTGAAACTGAGAGAAATGAGTTGGGCCTCTCATTTGAGCCCAGGAAATTAGGAGAGGAAATTAAGGCTTCCATAGCTGGTTCTTGTTCAGATTTATTTATTTATTATTATTACTAGAGGTGGAATAATTGGAGTTGGAATACTAGAGTTGGAATACTAGAGTTGGACCTTGTAGGTCATCTAACCCCCCGCCCAAGCAGGAGTTCCTACACCATTTGACACAGATGGCAGTCCAATCTCCCCTTGAAGGTCGCAGGTGTTGGAGCTCTCACAACCTCCATAGGCAAGCTGTTTTACTGTTGATTGCTCTCACGGTCAGAAAGTTTCTCCTCACTTCCAGGTTGAATCTCTCCCTGGTCAGCTTCCATCCACTATTCCTTGTTTGGCTTTCTGGTGCCATAGAGAACAGCCTGACCCCCTCCTCTCTGTGGCATCCCTTCAAGTATTGGAACACTGCTATCATGTCACCCCTGGTCCTTCTTTTCGCCAGATTGGCCAAACTCAGTTCCTGCAACCGTTCTTTGTATGTTTTATTTTCCAGACCCTTTACCATCCTGGTTGCTGTCTCCTGCACTTTCTCTAGAGTTTCAATGTCTTTTTTGTATTGTGGTGACCAAAACTGTATGCAGTATTCTAGGTGTGGTCTGACCAAGGCTTTATATAGTGGTGCTAGTACCTCTCTGGTCCTTGATTGTATCCAGATGTGCTGGATTTTATTCTCAAAATCCCATTGCCCATGGGAATTCGGGGAATTCGCCTAGCACCTGGTTGGGAATGGCTGGTTAACACAGCCACTAAGCAATCTCAGAGAACTGCTAGAAACCAGTGTTGTAACTGTTCTTAAAATGTCACTGCTAGTTCTGTAATTCATTTGGATAGCAACACTTATTTGTACTCTATAGCATGGGTATCAAACCTGCGGTGTCACTTTGCCATCACATGACATTCTGCAACATTTTTCCACTTCATGAAGCTGGGGTGGGTGTGGCCTGTGCATGACACATCCGGCCCACGGGCTGCCAGTTTGACACTCCTGCTATAGAGAAACTTAATAAATGAATAAATAGCAGCAGAAATAATAGAAATTGAGTAAATAGCAATAGAATAAATAAATAAATAATAAACAAACAAACAAACAAATAGCAACAGGGAAACACAATTGCTACTGAGATAATGATACAGGACATGTCCTCACACTTTGCTAAGTGTAGCCAAATAATGCCTCACTAGCTGATGGGGAAGGACCCATTTGTGTGCGATGGCCTTTGTCTCATTCCCAGCCTATTGTGGAGACAGACTACAGTATATTAGATTGGTTCTCAGTTGTTCCACTATAAAAGCATTTTTAAGCTTATCCTACCTCTGTACTCATTGGTGATGCAATGAATGGCATATTCCCATAGTGGCATCTTCCTAGTGTAGCTTTAGACCAGTGGTTCACAAGCTCAGCAAAGTGAAGGTGGGTGGAGTTCAGCTCCCAGAATTCCCTTTCCAACATTTTTCAATTAGGCTGCTACAAGCTTCAAGAGCTGCTTCTCTACTCCTCAACCCCAGTTCATCCAGAAAAGGTGAGAGTCTGACATGCAATTAACTACAGAGGGCAAAACTAATCATTGTGTCCTGTTCCTTTTGAGTGATGACGTTAAGGTATAATGTTATCCTTATTGTTTGATGCTGGACAAGTTAAAGCAATTGGCAGATGCCTTAATTTGCCCTCCCACCAAAGGTCATCAGCCAGCAGCAAAAGTATAGCAATAGCACTTAGACTTATATACCGCTTCATAGTGCTTTACAGTCCTCTCTAAGTGGCTTACAGAATCAGCATATTGCCCCCACAATCTGGGTCCTCATTTTACCCACCTCGGAAGGATGGAAGGCTTAGTCAACCTTGAGCCGGTGAGATTTGAACTGCTGAACTGCAGCTAGCAGTCAGTTGAAGTAGCCTGCAGTACTGCACTCTAACCACTGCACCACCTCGGCTCTTAAAGTGGATAAAGTATCCATTAAAGTGGGCTGGGGAAGAGACAAGTTTTGATAATTGCTCAGAGGGACAGGTTTAATCATCTTCAAACGTCACTCTGGTTCTGCACAAATATCTTGCAAAGTAAGTTACTGCACTTCTCTGTTGATTTAAGGACTGGAGGAAAGCATCTTTGAAGAAAGACACATAAAGGTAAAAGTGATCCCACTTAATATTAGCATCTTTTGTATTTTGGAATCAGATTGTGTATTTTATTTTTCTTTATTACTAAAGTTGCAAGACTAATTAATAAACTCTCCTGTTAAATAATAGTAAATAATCAAAATTTTAGAGGCATGCAACTGAATCACAGAGTCCTAGAATTATTATTTTTTTGTAGTTTAAAACAAATTGGTGCCCTTCCCTCTTCCATCCTTTGAGTTTAGCATTCACCTAGTGAAGATTTCTTGGGAAATCAAAAGCCTCCTCACTTCTTTGTTACTTCTTAGCTTAATGATTGTAACCTTCTTCTTCCAAGAAAGCCTTCCTTCACTACTCTTAAAATTTGGACACACCTTGAATTTTAATTTGCTGCCTTACATGCTGCATTGAATGGAAATTCTGTCCTTCGCATACAAACCAGGCATTAGTATGCCAACTCTAAATAGTGACTGGATAGTAATTTACTGCAGGTTATATTAGGAAAAATGAGATAAAGCCATTTTAAATTCTTAAAACTATCACAGTCTTTTGCTTGGCTTTTATTTTGTGTGTTAGCAGGTGTTATCTTTTAAAAAAAAAAAAAAACCAGGACATAAAAAGCTGAGTATTAGTATGCAACAAAGGGGCTGATTGTTAGAAAGCATTACAGGAGGAAGTCAAATGTATTGTTCTACCGAGTCAGCACAGCTCCGGATACTTTTCCAGACAAATGTAAACACCCGTATTCTTGCTTATAAAGCACACAATCCTCTTGTGAGAAGCTTTGTCTTTAGGGTCAGGGTGTTTTAAACTGGGCTGATCTTGATCCAGGGCATCTATTTTTATCCTGTCATAAGTTGCTTTAGCTTCTCTCATAGAAGTTCTATATGGCACTTAATGGGAGCAATTTAACGAATGCCTGTGTGCAAAATCTTAGCATTTTTAACTAGCAGAACATCATAATAATAGAAACTATTTAAGCAAGAGGTTTCCCACGTTTTAAACAAAAGCAGAAATGTCTGCCAATGGCACTAGAAGTAGATTGACACAATTCTAAGTATTCTGAGTTTACTTTCATGGGTACTGAGAGCGAAGGGCAGCAAATGATACCTACATGATAATCTCATCATACAAATATTGTGGTTTACGTATGTAATTATGCCAGATGTTTGGACAAAGGAAGTAAGGATAGTACAGTATTTGTAAGTTGTAACTTTTGTAAGTTGTAACAAATTACAAACCAATAAAATGGATTGGACCAAAATCAAATATACCATGTTATGGCTTACTGCAATATGCTAACTCAGTTACATGCAGTACGTGTATAAAATAAATGTACTGTTTTAACCACAGTATTGCTTGTTGAAAAAGCCACAGTTGGCTGGATTTATGCATCATGTTTCAGGCTGTATAATGTCGCCTTGTCTATTTAACTAATATGCATAACTTATATGCAGAGCACATCATGAGAAAGGGGGCTAGATGAATCACAAGTTGGAATTAAGATTGCCGGGAGAAATATCAACAACCTCAGATATGCAGATGATACCACTCTAATGGCAGAAAGTGAAGAGGAATTAAAGAGCCTTTTGATGCATGTGAAGGAGAAGAGTGCAAAAGCTGGCTTGAAACTCAGCATTAAGAAAACTAAGATCATGGCACCTGGCCCTCTCAATTCATGGAAAATAGATGGGGAAGAAATGGATGGTTGTTGATAGGCAGAACTAAGTGTATGTATATATGTATGTACGTATGTATGTATGTTCCAGCATAACTCTGGAATGCCTCCAGTAATTTCAGCCAAACGTGGTACACAGATGACTTACTGGAAACAAATACTGGGGAGATAAGACACTCCTGGTGTGTGTGTGTGTGTGTGTGTGTCTGTTTGTTCCAGCATAATTCTGGAATGCCTGGGCCGTTACGGAGAGCGAGTGCGGCATCCTAGAGCGGCAATTGTTTGTGATGTCAGTTCCTTCACAGCTTCCTCTGGAAAGCCGGGCCGTTAAGGAGAGCAAGTGCAGCATCCTAGAGCAGCAATTATTTGTGATCTCAGTTCCTTTGCAGCTTCCTCTGGAAAGCCAGCCATGACGTTCGCCTTCCAGTGGACCAGTGGAGATGCGCCTGATGGATTTGGGGCAAAGTGCCTGGATCATAGGGTGGGAAAGAGGAGTGCATGGGAGTGGGAAGGGAGAGGGTAGGAATGATGGGCATGGGAGTAGGGGGAAGAAAGGCCCCTCCCAAAGATTCTCTGTCACACGAATGCTTCAATGCGTATAAATACCCAGGCAACACGGGTTATTAGCTAGTTCTTTCTAAAATGTGAATTCCTCATGTGGCAAAAGGTGAAAGGAGATGTTTTAAAAATCCCTCTCCCCTCTGGTCAAATGATCTGCATCAAGGATGTCAAACTGGCAGCCCACTGGGCCAGATGTGTCACATGCACACCACACCAGCTCCACGAATGGGAAAAATGTCGTGAAACATCACGTGATGGCAACATGACATGGTGAGTTTGACACCCGTGATCTACATTAACGTCTTCCAACCTGTTGGATGGACTCTAAAATAGTCCAGGTAGCCTTGAATGGACTTGAAAACATATTGCGACATGGAGAACTAGAATCAAAGCAAAATGGAATTGGAGTGAATCCTTACTGTGCCCGTATAGAAGAAGCCTATGGTAAGTGATAATTTAATGCCACAGCAAATATTTTCAATATTTCTATTGTAAAAATTATTAACTCTGTAGTGCAGTGCTGTAGACTTTTAAGTAAGCAAATGATTCCTAATGAACACCAGATATACTGTTAAGTAACAATATTATAAGTTTGGATTACAAGTCTCATTTGCTATTCTGGGAGTTGTCAAGAAATGTCTTTATTTTACCTGTTTATGGAATTAAGAGCTGTTTATTAGTAAGCAGTGCTTGACTATATATATTGAGCAGTATAGATCCTTACCTGTCTCTTTCTCTTAATTCCAGGACTGGATAAAATTGAAATCCTTCAAAGTCATGAAAACCAAGAAATCTACCAAAAGGCTTTTGATCTCATTGAACATTATTTTGGGGTGGAAGAGGAAGATGCAAACATTGTGCCCCAGGTGGATGAAAGCGAGCAGCAATTTGTGTTCCAGCAACAGGAAGCCCCCATGGAGGGGTTCCAGCTGTAACCCTTGGCTCAGAGGACAGGGGCGCTTTTGTGGTGGCCTTCATTTGCTGCCCTGAGGGGAAACCTTTTGCTGAAGAAGATAACGGAGCAACTCATGAACTCAACATGTGCTTATTTTTTTCCCTATTGTGTGTTGCCATTGTCTCGTTCCTAGAAATACCAACCATTCACGAATTAAAAAATAATGTTGCATAGCTTGAATTCTCACCTCAGAGCAGACAGCAGTTTTCAAGTAAACAGCTGTGATATTTCGGATTTTGGCAGTGTGGTTTATATGCCCAAGCCACACTAAAATCTACCTCTATTCCTTGGAGCAAAAAAGATGTTTCAGAACTACAGACATGAGCTCCTAGTAAATGTTAAACTTAGAATGTGAAAATTATTTATTTAAATAGTGAAAATATAGTTTTATGTGTGACACTTTCAGACAAACTGGTGAAATATATTTAAAAACAACACTTCTAGGAGCACGTTGCTGGTTACATACCATAACATTAAATGTTATGTCAAAAGTACAGTATTTCTGCTGTTTGAAAAGAGGTAGCCAGTTTCAATTTGTAGTTCATCCCGACTTGTTCCTAGTTATGTAAAGGAAGTTCCTTCATCCTTTTAATTTCTGTGGAATTGCAAAAGTTGCCAGTGCTTGAACTAACTATTACAGCTGATTTCTTTAATGACAGGTTGATGACATGGCGTGGAAAGCTTTATCTGCTGATATTTGTCCATTAAAATTGCTGGAGCTTTTTTTTTTTCTTTCTACCTACTATGAACTTCTCAATTAGAAAAGTATGTTTATATTGTAATGATTATTGTGAGGGAACTTTCTATACTTGCATACTAGGAATTCTGAACTGCAATATCTATGTTTAACTTAAAAGCTACTAAAATGTGTGAGGCTGCAACATACCCTTTTAAAGAACAAAGTTAGATTATTTATTTACACAGTGTATTGTGTTTGACCAAATATATAAATGCATTATAAAACCCCTTTTTTAAATGTTTGGGAATTTTTCTAACTTATTGAAAACAGACCACCAAAAGTATATTTTCTAACAGATCAGCAGTAGCACTGGGAAAAACCATTTTCCAATTAATTGAAGGAAAGCACTTGAATATACTATTATTTGTGACAACATATGTAAAATAAGTTTATATAATACTGATTAATTTTATTTTACACTAGAATGAACATTTGAGACCATTTGTTTTAGAGTATGAATCTTATATGAATTGGGAGCGCTATAGCCCAAGTACTCTGATAATTTTGCTTATCAGAAACATCTTGATCTGTATAATGCTTTTTAAAAAATAATGTATAATACCTACAAGTGATTGCCTTTTTAAAATACTGTGTAGATTTCAAATTCATGTACTCAAATTTTCAAAAAAGAGAGTGCATTCAATGAAATACATGTTCATTCACGAACATGTATTTGAGTTAAAACACTGTTCTTTTTGATACATATTCAAGTTCTCGAAAATGATCTGCCAAGGAAAATAAGTCATAATTGGCCATTGTGCCATGCATCTTATGTCATTGTTATAGACACCCCTTTGTTTCAATGCTAGATCAATATTAGGGTTTTCGGAATGAAGCTGTTCAATTACTTAGTCGTTTTAATGTGGGTCAGGAATAAAAGGCTAAAGTGTTCAATATAGCTGCTTCCTGTATTAACTCTACTGTCATGGCCTGTGGAACTTGTTCTGTATTTCCATTGTAGTAGCTGACATACATATTTCTACTACATACAAGATTATCTGCAACGTGGCCCGTAGCTTTCAGAAAGGCAGTATAACAACAATATTTACTCACAAAGAATTGTGGAAGTGCTGCTTGCCTTGGAAAATATAAGCTTATTCGTTAAAAATAGATATGTATGAATAGAGGAGCATAACTGAGGAAGCCACCTCATTTGGGAACTTGCTGGAAGTCGAGTGCAAGATATAAGAAGTCTGCTTTAATCTGCCGCTAGACGTCCTATATCTATCAGTGGATAATGGGATAATGGGATTTGAGTATTGGGGAACGTTTTATATTTGTATCATTCATTCCAAGTACAGTTTAAATTTGCCAATGGAAATCTGAATTTTATTGGAATTACTCTAGAATATTAAAAAAGAAAGAAAGGTTGTGACAGGGTATAACCATTGCTTGTTTGTTTGTTTGCATTACACAAATTACCAGTTGTGCCTGCTCTTAATTTCCGAATGAATAAATAAATGCTCTCATCAAAGCATTTTTATCTGAACAAAAATGTAAAATTACATATGATTTAGAAAGAAACATAAATCTCAAATGTGAATTAACACAACTGTTTTGAAAGGATAATTTCATCGTATAAATCATGAGTATGATAATTTCTGTATATTGCTGAAGACATCATTTTGACCTTCATTTTGAATGCTTAAGTATTAGTATTGGGTCAAATTCTCTTACAAATGAGATTTTAAAATGTTGCATGATTTAGAAACATTTCAGGAATTGGCCCTTTAATAGACTTGATATCAACAGCATCTGCAGGATGTGTAGGATTACAGAAAAAAACAGTCCTAAATAGTACATCTTTGAACAATTTAAAAAATACTTCAGATTTAAGAATTCCTTCCTAATTCAAGTTGACACATCCTCATGTAATGGCCTGAATTTGACAAGACTTTAAACTATGCAACTACGCCAAGTATGTATTTCAGATACAAAATATAATGTGCTTTCACTCAAGCAGGTTTACATTTAGAAAATAGATGGATTATGGTCTTAAAGCAAAGTACAATTACTTTTACATATTATCTCAATTGGATTTTTTTGCTGACGCCTTATTTACATTTTGTTATATTAACTAAAAATGTATTTAGAAAATGTGTATTATGAAACCGCTAAAATTGAAATCTATAAAAACACATTTTTATTGTGTTTCAAATGATCATCTGTAATTTATTGCATCTTTGACAAACTACAGACTCAATCTGCAAATATCAACAGTATGCAATAGTAGGGAATGTTACTACTCAACACTACAATGCAAAATTAATAAATGTATTTTACATGATACACATGTCGTATGTTTATTTTGGCTGGCAGATTAGGATTCCTGTGCAAACTTGTGAGAACCCCTGATTGATCTCAGTAGAATTTAATTGCTGATGCATGAGAAAACAATTTCTTAGTGCAGAGTTTGCCAACCCATGTCTTCCTGTTCCTTAGAAGCAGGCTTGTTGACAGTCCCAAACTTTCCATATTATTAGATTGGACACCAGGTGGCAAATCAATCTCAATATCTCTCTCTCTCTCTCTCTCTCTCTCTCCAACCTTCCCTCCCTCTGTAAAAAATATATAATTATATAGGGCCTATGGCATGTGTGCCACAGGTGGCACATAGCGCCCTCTCTGGCTTCGCAAGCCGTCGTCCCAGTTCAACTCTGCTTGTGCATGTGCATATGCCTCCCGCTGCCAGCTACTCATTGGGTCTGTGCTGCGCATGCGTGGGAGCGGAGAGTGTGGGGACCGCATGCCCAGGAGGCACGTGCGGGCAGGCCTGTGTGCATGCATGGGGGTGGGGTGCATGCAGGGGGTGCACGCATGTGTGCACTTTGGGCACTTGTTCCAGAAAAGGTTAGCCATCACTGATATAGGGTATAAAAAATATAAGATCTGCCATGGGCAGGGGAATGGACTAGACTCCAAGGTCCCTTCTGGCCCTATGATTTTATTCTATAGTTCCCCGTTATTTAAGGATTAATGTATACCCACTGCTTTGCATCACCTTAGTGTTGCCTGATGCGTTTTCCAGATATAGCAATAGGAATAGCACTAAGACTTATATACTGTTTCATAGTGCTTTACAGCCCTCTCTAAGTGGTTTACAGAATCAGCATATTGCCCCTAACAATCTGGGTTATGGTTTAGAAATAGCATAATGAACCATATCTACTCTCAAGATAAGGCAATAGCTTTCTGTTTGTGGGTTAAGAACAACCTCATAATTTGAGATGGATGGTTCTTTGCACTTTGCCTACCCCGGATCTAAGGAATAAAGGCAACAGACTTTGAGGAGACACCCAAAGGGGTATATAATCCAGATGGCTTATCAGGGTCTTACAAATCTCAAATCTAACAACCTTTAACACTGAGTCATGGGATAATTACTGCATAAGTGTAGATAAATGAGCAGTTATATATACAACTTCACCCAATTGTTGCTGTTTCTATAAGCAATGGATGTCCAATATAGAGTTGTGTTGCATAAGATGGCTGGCCAATATAAGTCTTAACTAACTCTCCTAGGGATGTAGATGGGACCTCAGGTAAGATTTTTACTTTTCACTGAAGCTGCTGCCTCAAAGAAGTAGAAAAGGGATAGCTGAGACTGAAATACAGTAGGATATTATCATGACAGGTATCTTATAGCACAGGTCACCAACCTGTGGTCCATGGACCACTGGTGGTCAGCGAGAAAATTTTGGTGGTCTGTGGAGAAATCTTGGCCCCTGGGCCAGATATGGCCGAGAGCAATTAATCCAGTCCA
>JANHGD010006246.1:434142-444851 GCA_027560375.1 Imantodes cenchoa
GAGCCCAAAATTTTGGTTGCTAAGCAAGAGTGTTGTTAAGTGAGTTTCACCACATTTTACTCAACCCATGACATTTCCTGTCTCTAACAGTCATGTGCACCCTAGGAAAGAACATCTGAAGGCATGTGTAATGTTCTAATGTACAGAAATTATGGTTAAATGTGTTGCAGAAAGTGGACTCTGGGTGTGTTTTCCAAATGCAGTAAATAAGGTTGAATGTGTAGTTTTAGAAGAGGTGTGTGTGTGTGTGTGTGTGTGTACACATAAACATACAGTATATATGGTAGATAATGTATCTTTTTGTGTGCCTGTGTAATATGTATGTACACATATGGCATATATACATAGGATTAAATAGTACATTTGGATGTTCAGTAGCCAGGCACCCTAACTTTAACCTTGATGTGAGTGATGTCAAGTTGGCCATGCCCACCCATTCACATGAACACCCAGTCACATGAACACCAAGCCACCCCCACCCAGTCACTTGACTGCAAAGCCACTCCCACACAGTCACATGATGGCCAAACTACTCCCACCCAGTCACATGACCGTCAAGCCACTCCCACAAAATAAGCCACGCCCACAGAGTGGTAGTTAAAAATGTGGAACCCACCCCTGATATAGAGCTGGCAGTTGTGACTTCACATTATAATGAAAAGATGATAATAATAATAATAACAATGGACTGGACTGGACCCAACCAAAAAATAGGAAGATCGGAAAAATAATAACAACGAATCATGCCTTTCATCCACATAGCAAAGCTGACAGACTCTATCTACCAAGGACTTGGGATATTGTAAGTATAATAGATAGTTGAAGAAAAAGAAAAGCCATTGGAAGAATAACTGAAGGACAGTGATGAGGATGCAATGAAGCTAATATACTGTGAAGGCTTACTTAATACCAGAGAGATCAAACTGGCCTATAAGAAAGACTAAGCGAAGAATAGAAAAGAGACAAAATAAAGCATTAATGGCCAATAAACACACACACACACACACACAAACCTAGCAGGCAAAGCAGACAACAAGTCCTGTCAATTCCAAGAGCATAAAAGTTGAAGAAAGAGATAAAGTGGCTAAGTCTGGTTGTACAAGACCAGACCTTAAGAACAAACACATACAAAGAGAGAATTGAGAAGACAGCAACAGAGAGCAAGCACTGTCTGCAAAAAACCAAAACAAAGCAAAACAAAATCCTGAAGAAATAGTAGACCAGCTAGTTATCTGCAACAAGAAGGCTGTACAGACTGACTATAGAGAACAGCATGACAACATAGCAACAATAGTGCATTGAAATATTTGCAAGAAATACCATTTGCCTGCAATGGTAAGCAACTAATGCAACCATGAAACAGAAAAAATAATAGAAAATTAAGAAGCTAAAAAGTGTTCTGGGACTTTAGAATTCAAATAGAAAAACACCTGCCATATAACACCTTAAACTTAACAACTGTCCATTAGAAAGAAAAAATAAATCTGAACAGTGGACATTGCAGTACCTTGGGATAACAGAATAGAAGAGAAAGAACTGGGAGGAAATTACCCAATACAAAGACCTGCAAATAAAATGAGAATGATTGTGGTAAAGAAAGCAAAGATAGTGCCAATAGTACCAGGCACCTTGGATGCAGTTCCAAAACATCTGCAGCACTACTTGAACACCATTAGCCTTGACAAAATCACCATCAATCAATTGCAAAAGACAGCTTTCCTTGGAATACCTTACATCCTGTGACAATATCTTTAACACCATCAAAGAACCTATCCCAGTCCTAAACATCTGGCTGATTGCGTGACCAACCATCATAATAAATTAAACATGTATGCACTCCTAACAATTCTGGGTGACCAATAACAATTTAACTCCAACAAAGTTGATTTGAGAAAACCCACTTTCAGTTTTAAAGTCTCACCTTAAGGCCTCCCATCACAAAAGTGTGAGCTAGTCTGTTCCATTTAGGCTTCTGGAAGATTGAAACATGCCCAAGATCATGCTGAAGATATCCATATTGGGTCTAGAAAGCAAGAAGAACATGAATTGTATGAGACTTTTCTTTGGCCAAGTTCTCCGTTTTTAAGGACTCATTGCTCAGCCTCAGCTACCATATTCTCAAATATCTGTTTGAGAATAATTTACAGTAAATTGGCAAGCACAATAGGAGCTATAAAAGGCAGATGTAAGGGTCTCCTGCTTGGGCAGTGGGTTGGACTAGATGACCTGCAAGGTTCCTTCCAACTCTGTTAATCTGTATCTGTAAGCATCTTCATCCCACTGAAGGAAACCATATTTGTTCTGGAAAGCAAGAAGCAACACCTGTATATTATTTTTTTTCTCCAAACAAGATATTGGTTTCTAAAACCTGGTTGCTTTGTTTAAGCATTCATTTGGGAAGTACTTACATTTATAATGCAATAACAGCTATTTATGTACCAATGTTAGCAAAGAAAGTTAAACAGAAATGTAAGCACATTTATCCTAAGCATTATTGATTGCTAGAAGGCGAAGAAGGAACAGTTATATCTCCCAGTAAGGCCATGTCTTGCAGAATGCTTTGCATTACATTTCAAAGACTACACATTTAAATGAAACTTTTTAATATAATGGGAGCAGGTGGACATTCTGTCCAGAATCAGCTTGTAGGGAAGATGAGCAACATAAAAGTTGAATAAGTAAGTAAAGTAAAATAAATAAATTCCCATCAACTCCCATCCCATCAACAATTCCCATCACAGGGCTGCTGTATTGATTTCAGGCCTCCAGCCATATGAACCGGATGTGATCCTCAAAATTTTAGCATGAATGTAACCATTTCCAAGAGAGCAAGATCTCCATTTATGATAAATGTTGGGATAACTGGCCCCACTACATAGTTGTTAGCCTTTACAGTCTATAGCGGTGAGGCAGATTGAAGTTATACAAAAAGATCTCCAACAGCTGCACTGTAATATTTAGTGTGGTATATATGTATCACGCAAGAGGGAATTCTACTTGCCGACTCTTCCCCATGGTAGCCCAAGCATATTTCTGCCCACAAACTTTGTTAACATTGAGATTTCCTCTCTTTGTTTTGAATGAATGGAGCCAATGGGAATTGCAGTTGCAATGGTCTGCATGGTCAGAGATAGAAACTCACTAGTAGATTACCTGTGGTGGGTATTATTATACTACTAAATTAAGTGTGCTAAAGATTGTTCTACCACCTTGCTATACTCTGCAACACAAAGAGTTACCTGGGCAATAGTGAGCATTGCTACTGCAATAAGGAAAGGCACCCAAGATATTCCAAAGTACCAGATGGTGAACCAGGATGCCATGTCCAGCAGGAAAGCATGCAGAAACATGAAGGCAAAAAAAGGAATACTGGACTTCAAGAGTCCCATCTTCTTCACTTTCGCGTGTAGTTCATGAAAATCATGTACCAGCATTTCCTATGAAAAATTATGATAGTTAATTATGCCCCCAATAACTGGTTCCTCATGAATGTTCAATAACTGCTGTATTTTCACTTTTCCATGAAATGACAAAGGCAATGAAAATTATACCCAGCTGTTTATTTGTATCTCAGTCAATGTCTCAGCAGGTACATCTGAAAAATACTTTTTGCTGCCTCCGCATCTTTACATTAGCCAGAAACATTGCATAAGAGGTAGCTAAAAGAAATTAGTGACGATGCACTAATTAGCACAAGGTGAATGAGGCTCACTGCAGTTTATTGACATAAATCAAGCTGCTCCGTTTAAGAAAGAACACACCATGGGAAGTTTTAGCTCATATTTAAAATGTGTAATAAACACATGTTCTTACAACAAACTAGCCATTCTTCAATACTATACATTTTCAGAATATGGTTTGACTTGTGAAAGTGTAAAATGATTCTTTTTTACTCCTAAACAAGCATGTAGAACCACATTTAACACACATATGCGTATACATATACCTATACCTATAATACATGTGCTTCAGGGGTGGGTTCCTCCTGGTTGGGACCAGTTCTCCCGAACCGATAGTGACCCACTGGTGATGTCACAATGATGTCACTGAACTGGATCAGTCAGTGCTGGTCCATGGGCACTGCCATCTTTTTTTTTTAATTTTTAATTTTTTTTCTTTTTTTCTTCTGCGTATGCGCAGAAGCTGAGTTTCTGACACTGCACATGTCCTACAAAGGGAATCCTGCATCTAAGGTCATTGTTGCCCGGATGTGCTTTGACTTACCTGATGTAAAAATTGGCAAATTTTCAGCTCTATCAACATGCATCAGTTCTAATCAGCTGCTAATTAAATTAAATTAAAAGGTTACACAGGGCTAACATTTATTTATTTCCCCTCCATAAATTCCAGCATCTTCAAAATATTGCTGAATACATGTTCATCCTAGGAGTTTGTGCCAGAACTAAGAGTTTGTGTTAAACATTTTCTTTGATATTCAAATGCTAATTTTGGAGAGATTTCTTCATTTGAATTGTTGAATTTAGCAGAAGACAAATGGCTTGTTGTTCTGGCAGAAATCAGTACTGCAAGAGGAAGAACTCTAAGCAAATCACCAAGGGAACTTTCAATGCAGCTACTTGTAGATATATTCTGTCTAATTCATGCTCTAATTGTAATACTGGACTTTGCCTATATAAACATGGATTATATTCTCTCTCAGAGACAGACACATATGGACACACTTTGAGTTTAAAGATAATGCTGGGAAATACTCACATTTTTAGTGGGTTCACAGCTAGGTTGATCTGGTGTTAATTCTCCAATTAACAGGGAAGTCAAGTATCTCTTTGCCAGATCCTCATCCTTGTGGAAAGCTGTAAAGGCATCCTAAGAAATTCAGAAAGAAAGCAGGTGTATAAATGAAAATGAATTGATTTATGACATTTGTATAGTCACCCATCTTAAAACCAACTCTGGAGTTTTTTCGTGAAAAGATGAAATATCCTGAGGGTCTCTCCATAGGGACTAAAGGTGATTTTTCCCCAACAAGCTTTGGAGAAAACCAGCTCCATAACAATGGCTCATTTTGAGGGCTTATACCAGTGATGGCAAACCTATGGCACGTGGCGCCATATCTGCTGGCACGCGAGCCGTTTCCTTAGCTTAGCTCCAGCGTGCATGTGCACAATGGCCAGCTGATTTTCAGCTCATAGGGAGGCTCTGGGAGGGTGTTTTCTGCTTCAAGGGGCAGGGGAGGGCGTTTTCGCCCTCTCCAGGCTCCAGGGAAGGCTCTGGTGCCTGGGGAGAATGAAAAATGGGCCTACTGGGCCCACCAGATGTTGGAAAACGGGCCGTTTCCGGCCTCCAGAGGGCCTCTGGGGGGGACAGGGAGGCCATTTTCATCATCCCCAGGCATTGAATTATGGGTACTCGCACATGCATGATAGCATGCACACACACACTTTCGGCACCTGAGGAAAAAAAGGTTCGCCATCACTGGCTTATACAATCTTATTTTGGTTTATATGATGGAAGAGATAGGGACTTTCCTCTCTTGCAATGTTGGGCCCTTGAGATGGTCTGGTTCTCTCCTGGCTTTGCCATGATTCACCCTGCCTGTCAGAATGGCCACTTGCTCAACATCTACTACATGCTAGCAATAGTAGATTATGAATTAGGCTATTGTATCAGCAAGTTTAATCTTAATCAACACTGTGACTAAATTAGTAGACCAGCGAAATACTGTGGACATAATATATCTAGACTTCAGCAAGGCATTCGACAAAGTAGACCACAACCTACTTCTTTGTAAGCTAGAAAAAAGTGGGATAAACCACCAGATGGATTCACAACTGGATGACTAACCGTACTCAACGAGTAGCCCTCAATGGGTCTAAATCTACATGGAGAGAAGTAAGTAGCGGGGTACCACAAGGTTCCGTCCTAGGCCCAGTACTCTTTAATACCTTCATAAATGAGCTAGATGAGGGAATAGAAGTGGAACTAACCAAATTTGCAGATGATGCTAAACTGGCAGGAATAGCTAACACCCCAGAGGACAGGCTCAAGATCCAGATGGATCTTGACAGACTTGAACACTGGAACCTTACTAACAAAATGAAATCCAATGTAGAGAAAAATAAAGTCTTACCCTTAGGCAAGAAAAGCCAAAAGTACACATATAAAAATTGGGAAGAACCAGGCTTAATAGCAGTAACTGTGAGAGAGGGATCTTGGAATTTTAATGGACAACCAATTAAATCTGAGCCTATAGTGTGCAAATGCAATCCTAAATTGCATTAACAGGGATTCAATCAAGATCACATGAGGTACTAATACCACTCTATAAAACCTTAATAAGACCACACCTAGAATAATGCATCCAGTTTTGGTCACCACACTATAAAAAGATGTTGAGACTCTACAAAGAGTGCAAAGAAGAGCAACAAAGATGATTAGGGGACTGGAAGCTAAAACATATGAAGAACGATTACAGGAATTGGACATGGCTAGACTAGTGAAGAGAAGGACCAGGGGAGATATGATAGCAGTGTTGCAATATTTGAGGGGGTGTCACAGAGAGAAGGGGGTCAACCTATTTTCCAAAGCACCTGAAGGCCAGATAAGGAATAATGGGTGGAAACTGATCAAGGAGCGATTCAACCTAGAAATAAGGAGAAATTCATGAATTTGAACTCATCCATCATTATTTTTACACTGGCAACAGATATATGTGCACATGAATGGCACACTTACAGTATCTGCACATACATGGTTCCACATGGTAGAGAAAAACATATTCTTACCCTTAGGCAAGAAAAAACCAAAAATATGCATATAAACTGGGTGAAATCACACTCAATAGCAGTGACTGTGAGAGGGATCTTGGAGTTTTAGTAGACAACCAGCTAAACATGAGCCAGCAGTGTGCAGCGGCAGCCAAAATAGCCAATACAATCCTAAACTGCATTAATAGAGGAATGCAATCTAGGTTTAAGGGGGACTGATAACTATAACTCCAAGCAAAATAGGCAAGGAGACAAGGAGGTAAAACAGGAGTGTATCAAGGAAGTTCAAGGATTGGGCTTATTATCAGGTAATATCTTATTTTGGGGGAAACAGAATAGGAATATGAAAGCAAAAAGAAAATGTGATTCTAATGTTCCATGGAGGCACCGATTTCCTTTCAGTGTTGAGCTCTTTCTTCCGAAAGAAGCAACATTTTCCCTGTCTGCTCCAAAAAGGAGGAGAAGATTTAGAAGATGCCAAAGCAGCATGAGTGGCTCATGGGAGGCAGAGGCTGCAAGAGAAGGGGGAATCTCACATCCACAAACGCCAAAAGGCAAGCTGTGAACCAATTATGCTGGTAGAGCCAATGAAGTACCCAGGAAGAATGGAGGGCAAGGGGGGGTTGTTAAATCATCCCCCTGCCCAGAGATGGGTTCCTCCCAGTTCGAACCAGTTTGCCCGAACTGGTAGTGACCTGCTGGTGATGTCACAATGATGTCATGGAACCGGTTTGGTCGGCGCCGCCAACTTTTTAAAAAATAAAATAAAATATATTTTTAATTTTTTTTTCCTTCTGAGCATATGCAAAAGCTGAGTTTCCAGCACTGTGCATGCGTTCACCATCTTGTTTTTGGCTTTTGAAATTTTTTATTTTTTCCAGATTTTTAGGCACTGCCCATGCGTGCCCCCACGTGGCATGCTCATGTGGCACAGGAGGAAGCGAACTGGCAGCGAGGTAAATTAGAAGTTTTATCATATCAGTGCTGGTCTCAAGTATGCCATCAATGCCTGGATGTCCCATAATAGATGGCATAATTTAAAGAGAGCTTTCAGTGAGAGGTTAACTTGAGGGCAGAATATTAAGTATTAATCAGATATGACTAGAAGTTACAGTATGTCTCTAGAAACCTGCTATAAATGCTTCCAAGATCAAAAGTCCTGATAGATGTTCAAGAACACAGAAGATGTTTCTGAACCTCAGCTACTGATCTGAGGTGATCCGAGGTATTGATCCAAGAGCTGAGGTGGTTAGAGTGCAGTACTGCAGGCTACTTCAACTGACTGCTATTTCAGCTGTTCAAATCTCACCGGCTCAAGGTTGGCTCAGCCTTCCATCCTTCCATCCTTCTGAGATGGGTAAAATGAGGACCCAGATTGTTGGGGGCAATATGCTGACTCTGTAAACTGCTTAGAGAGGGCTGTAAAGCACTATGAAGCGACATATAAGTCTAAGTGCTATTGTTATTGCTATCCCAGCAATAAAGTAGAATTCCAGTCAAATCTGCGGAAGTCTGTTTTCTGCTCTGCCTCATTTTGTCATTTACCTCTACTCCCCTTGCTATGGAATCCTTCTTAGTGGATAGAGATTCCCTTTTTTAACAATAGCATTCTCATCAACTCATTGTTGAGTCTTAACAATCACATAAATATTCTCCATGTTTTTTTATCCCTAATCTGGTCTTTCAGGTCATCCTAGAATACATAAAATGCCCATTTTCAGTCCACTTATTTTATCTTTTATTTAATCTTCCAACTCATTTTGGATCCCTCCACCATTTTCAAAGAACACTTTCCTCCCCAATCCTCCCAGCCCATTTTTTTAGATTTCAGATTTTGATTCTAAAAAATTCTGGTCTGGATTCAATTTCATTTTTCTCCATGAATTCATTTCAGTCGCACTAAATGATCTCAGTTTCCCATCAGTAAAACTGGATCAAAGCAAGATGGGAAGATTTTTCAGGGTACGTCCATCATCTCATATCCATTGGTCTGAAATATATTAAAGCATACAACTATCTTCCTGTGCTCCTAGTTCATTTAAACTAGTATCTGTATTATATCATACTCCATAATAACGTTCATATCAGTGTTGGGTTTTGAATATATTTCCCCCCCTCCCCACTATGTTGTTGAGCCATCTATTTAAGTAGCAGAACAAGCTGCTTTTGACCTACACTTCTCTTTAAAAAATTAGCAATGATTTTAGGATTCAAATTTGTATGCAAGAGAATGAGTTAATGTTACAGTAACTATAACAACAGGAATTAAATGAACAATAATCACAGTGACATATCACCCACATTAGTAGAACTAGGAAATAATAACAGGGTAGCTGTTTATAGAAACAGTACATAATAGAAAGCTTCAAGCTTTATAGTAGTTTATAGATTTGTGCAGATGGTTTGGGGCATAAACAATGATTGTAGGTTAGGTAAAGATCAAGCAGAATGAACAGCTGAGAATTACACAATGTGATGTATGTATAGTTCACTGAACATTCTGATGGGATCTATTAGAATGGATCTGTCTGGATATCGAAACCTTGTTTGGACTACATTTAGTAACAATTCTTCAAGAACTCAAGCGGAGGTCTTTTCTGTCATCTGCTGTCTGACTATCCTAAGCAGAATTCAGAGTTTAAACTAGCCTTCCTAAACTGATATTCTGCAAAAGATTTGGAATTACAACAGATTAGGTAGACATCAGGTAGAGAAGAGAAGCAGAAACCTTGCAGTTGACAAATCCTTTCCTAGCTCTTAAAATTGTTGTTTCTAATTCATACTGTGGATTACAACTCAAGAGTTTCCACTGGAAATGGAAAAAAATATCCTCATATTAAGCCCTTGCTAATTTTGTGAATTCTTCACAATCTGATACCACCTTGACAATACTATTGAGGATGTTAAAATTTTAATTTCCCACAAGTCGAATATGAGTTTGCGACGTGATGTGAGAGAAACAAAGTCAAAGATATGTTTAACCTGAAAATCATGAGAATCCTACCCTTTGATTCTGCATTGTTAGATCACACTCACAGTTTAAGGAAAATTCAGAAAAGTGGAAAATTTCCAAAGAATGCCAACAATGATCGAAGATTTGAAAATTAATTCCCAAGTAAAGCTTAAGTTTTATTTTGAGAAGGCTGTGAAGGTGAGGTAGAGACAAAGGGTAGGTGGAGAGGCAATCCTACCTAAAGCATCTTGCCCCTCCCTCTAATTTTAAACCTGGATGGAATTGGTGGTCTTTGAAGATACAAATCATGTATTCCTTTGCTGAACTATAAACCCTATCCTTTGGGCAGAAGATACATTACATCCTTGTTTATTATTGTACAGAGAACAATTACTGTCATCAAAATTTGGCAGAAGAACTGACAAATTTTCTTCCAAGCTAAGAGGATAACTGACCCTATGACTCTAATGGAACATAAATAAGTACATGGAGCCTAAACCTGTCAATCTGAAAGTTCTAAGACAAAAAATCTATTGTAAGATGTTAATATACAAGTATCAAAACATGAGTTGTACCACAGTTTATAATGTTTGCAACTTAAAAAGGCATTTAATAACAGTAGTCAGACCACTTAACAGCTGTTTAGTCTGAACACTACTTCATAATAAATGCAGTTAGATTGAGCTGAAGTTGTTCAGTGCACTTTTAGTGCATCTACTGTCCGCATCTCCTGCAGAAGAGGTGGGGAGGGAGCAAGGGCGACAAAACAATTTTCTTTATTAGCTTGGAAAGGAAAATGACATTTAAACCCTGAATGTGGAATGGTTTCTTGAAATATGGAACAGGTAGTGAAGTTTACTAAGCCTTTTATTTTGCTGATGTAAGTTGGAAAGAATTCTGGCCTTGCCTGGCTTTTCTCATAATCGAAATCACGCAGGGACCGAATGGAGATTGGATGAATCCGAGCTGCCGCTTATATCTTTGCTGAGAAAGCAGAGAGATGAAATACGGCTGATCTCCAGGTTGCA
>JANHGD010006247.1:72618-83412 GCA_027560375.1 Imantodes cenchoa
GGACACCTAGTTAGTTCCTGCAAAAAGATCACACGGGCTGACTACAAACAATGGCATGACAAAATAGCAACAATGGTTCATTGGAAGTTCTGCCAGAAATATCATTTGCCTACAAGCAAAAACTGGTAGAAACACAAAATTACTAAAGTATTACAAATGAAGAAGCTGAAGTGCTCTAGAACATTAGAATTCAAATAAACAAGCACCTGGCACATCACACTTGACAATTGTCAGTAAGGAAGACAAAAATTGGGGATAGTGGTAGAGGTGGGTTCCTCCTGGTTCGGACCGGTTATATGGAACCAGTAGTAACTTGATGGCCTGGGTTTCTGGAACCAACAGTGACCCAGGCCTGCCATGCCTCTGAACCGGCTCTCTTGACGGTGCCCTAGGCACCGCCATCTGGTTTTTGCTTCTGCGCATACGCAGAAGCTGTGTTTTTTGCACTGCACCTGTGTGCACCTGTGCAGAGTGCCACTGAGCAAACTGGCAGCGACGAAAACTGGAACCCACCCCTGGATGCAATATTTTAAGACAGCAGAAGAGAAGAAGTGGTTCTGGGGAATATCTGGAGAATATCACAAAATTCAAATACATGCAACTAGAATTAGACAAAATCACCATCACTCAGATGCAAAAGGCAGCTTTATTTGGAAAAGCTTATATCCTGCCTTTAGCACCATCAAACAACATTTGCCTATCCCAGGTTTTTGGGAAGGACTTGATAAATGAATAAAACTGCTAATCCAGCCTAAACATCTGACAAGCTATGCAATCAAACCATAGTAATTTATTAAGCATGTATGCCACATGACACCCAGTGTGTCTGGACTCTTTTAATACTACTGTAGCATTATACTATGCTACAGTTGGAAAATATTTTGCCAAAATGATTAATGTCCTCAGGGAATCTATTTTCAAAAATAAAACTGAACAAGGAAATAATTCAACTGGGAGCCAAGAATTTTATACGTTTAAGGAGAAAAAATGTTGAGATTTCCAGTTACTGGGGTTCCATTTGACAGATCATTTGACTTTATCAGTATAGTATCCCTTTTCTTTGAATAGGATGCTGGACATTATTATAGATAGCGGAGGAACAGATTTTTATTACTTTCCCCAGATGGGGAAGGTGGGGAAGAATTATTATGATAGGCAGCTGCTACTAGCCTGTTTGTCTGAGTCATTCTCATAGCCTCTTTCCAAGACTTTTCCTGCAGCCTATAATAGAAACACCACCTAGGAAATACAATTCCTAATGTACTTTTGTAACGGTCCCCAAAACATAAAGGGTAATGGTGCAATCATGCAATCTAAAAGATGAAGAAATCTTTTATGAGAAACTTCCTTTAAAATGAAATGTGATATAAAAACAAGTTTAAAGGGAAAAACATGAAATACAAAAAAAAAAGGTTTCCAAATAAATGCAGTAATAACCTATTTGAATTGGATCCTGGGTTTCAATATATCGTATATGCAGAATGAGAATACTTTGCATGATTGTTATTAGATATACCTTTGTCCTTCAATTTCCGTTCCTCTTCAAAACAGTCATTTCACAGTTGTACAGAAAGTAGAGATCAGGGAAATTCTCCTAGAGGAGAATGTTTGTTTTGCCTATCTGTGACATTAGAAGATCTAGGCAGGACATTAGGAAATTACTTGGTATCTAAATCCACTTCTGTAATTGAGTGATAAAGAAGCTCACCAATTTCATTAATGTATTTTATGAAAAGAGCTTATATCTGGAATACCTACTGAGGAACAAAAGATGATACTCACATTTGAGTGGCAATGCTAAGCTTTATCAACACAGAGTACATTTTCAGAAATGGACTTCCCAAAATAGTCAGATCTGGAACTGATATAAGTTAATTTAAATGTAATACAAATACATTTAAAAGCAACAGAGCTGCTCACTTTCTCTATATCTAATCATTTTGTTATTCTCTCATTTTTTTATCCCATTCAGTGGCAACCTTTGGCGGGCTCTACACACAAGACTTACAGGGACTGTGTACAATCCTAAAGTCTCAGACTATACATTCATATAGAAATGAATTATGCTTATTATGCTTCAAACACATTGGCCTAACAGGCAGGAATCCTTAACATGACATTGTCACTTGACATCTGTACACCCATTGTGTACACAGTGTGACCAAAATTTACTGTTGTTATCTCTGACACAGTACATTGGAAGTAGGTGTTAAAAATACAGGGAAATCTGAACCATCAAGAACAATTGTTTACTAATTTTGTGATTTAAGTTCTTGGTAACTGGAAAAAGGTATTGTATTTCATTTCAGAGATATTGTTAATGACAGAACTATTAATAGGCCTGAATATTAGTACTGTTTGAAAGACAGTAAAAATCCTTTGTGTCACAGTGCGTATCACTTTTTTTATTATCTTACAAAAATAAAAAAATATTAACATCAGGCATTAGAACACTATTAAATGATTGCCATTGTGGCACCAATGAAAATCAACTCAATCTTGGTAGACTGTTCTTTTTTCAAAAGATATTTACTGGCAATAATTTGCCAGAAATGGCTGGTTAAAGTTGAAAAGACAAAATTATTAGCAAAGTGAAAAGACTAAATAATTTGACATTATAAACCCATGAAATCACACATACACATACTGTTTATATCATAACTGTAATTAAATAAACACACTAGCTCATTTTAAAACTCTTGGAAAAAGCTAAATAATTGATTTGGAAATTATCTAAATGCACACAAAAATACATAAATCAGATTCATGCTGCCTAAAAACAAATTACATGGAAGAAGATATTGACATGAAGAAGATATTCAAATGAATCAGGGATAACTATTTTAAAGAAAGCCCTTTTTCTTAAAAAAAAACAACGAAGTTTAGTTCCTACAGTTATACTCAGTGCCTACTTTACCATTCTTGAGCAAGTTGACATAGTAATTCATTGCTTCTGAAATCAATCCTGATTATTTTGATTACTTCCAACTCAGGGGTGGGTTCTAACTTACCTCATCACCGGTTCGTTTCGTCCCATGTTGCATGGCTGTGCGCACATTGCGTACCACGTGGCCGTGCCGCATGGCCGCATGTACACTTTGTGCACCTGTGCATGCACAGTGCTGAAAACTGAGCTTCTGCACATGTGCAGAAGCAAAAAACAGCCTCTGCTCATGCACAGAAGCCAAAAACAAGATGGAGCTGCAGTAGGCGCCACCATTAGAGCCAGTTTAGCGGCATGGCCAATCAGCAATCGCTCCCAGTTCAGCAAGTGGGGGAAATTCCCACTACCAGTTCTATAGAACTGGTCCAAACTGGGAGAAGCCCACCACTGTTCCAAGCACAGATATTGTTACGGGATATACTTGCTTATTTATTAATTTCTTATTCCTCTGATCTCAATAAAATTTAATAAATAAATAAATACTTTCATAGCATAAATGAATGACTTCAATCTGAAAGGAAGGGAATGCAGTTCCCAACAACTTTAACTATTATCAAACCTGGTATTTTTCATAGCAGAATCAAACTTAGGGAGGTCAAAATTACAGTGATCCGAGAACATGAACTTCAGGTGTTCCAGCAACTTGGACTTAAAATACTGGTTCTGCTGGAAGAATTATTGCAGCTGTCAAAAGTGCAGCCTTCAAACAAAAAAACCACTCTGTCCTCAAACATTTACAGAATGTTCTGCGGATTCCTTGATCAAAGTTTGAAATAAGCAGCAGTTAATACTCATGATTAACATGTTATGAATAGCTAGCCAATCTCAGAAGTTAAGCAAAGTCAGTCCTGGTTTCTGGACCACCTGGAAATTCCAGGGCTGATACAAAATAGGAAATCAAAAGAAAATCTCAGAAGTACCATAGTAACGGCAAACTGTTTCCATATTATAGCCCAAAGCACTGCACGAATGCAATCACCAGGCCTTGAGCTCCTTTTCTCTTTTGTCTCACGTTCTTTATGCTTTACAGATTGCAATAACCTAAATATCCTCACAAATGGAAATGTGTCCATTGTCTCTTTTTGAAGCAATTACCTTTATTGTGCAGACATGGGCCTGAAGAAAATTGAATGTTAAAAATACTCATATTTTCTATGTAAATCTTTTATCTCCTCTTGGTCTAGTGTTGTTTGACAGTTACTATTCAAGGTTGTCTGTTATTGTGGTCTGTGAAATAAGTAAATTGCAAATATTCACTCTATTGAAGTTTGTGTGTATGTGTGTGTGTGCAACACAAGAGTGATTCAATCTAAATTAACTTTTCAGGTGGAAACCTTGCCAAGCATCTTTTCATCTATTTATGAAAGTCCTAAATCATGATGGGATTTAAATTTTGCAGTTAGGAATTTTTTCGGAAAAGCATTTTTAAAAAGTAGTGCTGTGATAATTTTATATGGCTGCCAGGATCATGCAGCTTGCACATACTATCACTCTTCCCACATGCATGCATTTACAAGATCTACATCTATTTGTGGAATCTATAGTGAGTTATATTACTATAATACCAGTAATGGGTTTTACTTAACTTTGCTACCGGTTTGGAGATGTGCGCGCACAAGAAGCTTCTGCGCATGCACAGATTGTCCGTGATGACGTCTGGGTGGGTGGGCGGAGCCTCATGCCACCGCCGCTACCAGTTTGCCTGAACTGGGGCAAACCTGTAGCAACCCACCACTGTATACCTATAGTACCTGCAAACCTAAACTCTGGCACACATTTCAGTATCTTGAAAAGTGTATAATAGATCATAGGGAAAAAATGACTGATTTGCATTGAGAGAATTAGAAATAGTGTGCGTGTGTACACACACACACACACACACACACACATAATCAGCATACCTCAGCTGATTTGGATACAGGTTTCAAATTTATATTCTGCAAAGTATTCTAGGTAAGGATCACAGTGGGTTTGATAGCTTTTAAATATTCTTTCCATGACTACATTGTAAACAGGATCTGCAGAAAAAAAATCACATTATATTTAATGCATTATATTTTGCTCAACTTGTTTAGTGATAGTAATCTTTACCATATTTAAAAGGTAGAATTCTATCTACATCAGGTAGAACTATATTACATTCTAAAGCATATGAATATAAAACTTAATTCTATTAATTGTTTTTAAGTATTCAGTATTTCTTGCTTTAAAAGCCAGGTTTTGACTTTACACAATAATTTATGATCTTATGTGACATAAATAGATACATTTGGCAATTAAGCTCTCTAGACAAAAACCATAGAAAAATGGAAGGAAAGGGAAGAGGACAATCAACAGCAATATGGATTAACTCAGTTACAATGGTGATGTGGGCCCTGTCAGAAATGCTGAAGGATCAGATCAGATACAGCTATCATAAAGAAAATCTATCTGGTTACTAAGAGTCAACAACAACTTGATGACACTTAATCAATACAAAATTAAAAATCTGCTTACCCTCCAATACAATTAAGTGAATTTAAATCTCATTAATTTAAATAACCTAAGACTTGAATGCTCTGTACTCTCATGTAAGCATAACCCACTGGACATTAGAAAGTATATATTAATATGATGGCACTTCATGTACAACTTGTGCATAAATTAGTCGACATATAAAAATCTTTCTCTTTTTTCAATGAGAATCAAAGATTTCCTTACACTGTTCAATAATGCATCTTAAAACTTCACTGTTCTTGGCAATTGTAGAATACTGATGAATGTTAATTAAATATTGCCTGTGGTATAAATAGTTTTAGGGCTCTTCCAGTTCAGCAAGATTTTATTTTGTTTAAATGTTATTTAGGTTCTAAATCCATTAACCATAAGGCATTGTTCTGATATTTAATGCCTGACTAGAAAATAGAACTCACTTTTTGTCCACAATATAACTCTTGACATTAGGATAATAGCATGAAAACACTATTACCTTATCATGAAACATTTCCTAATGAGCTTAATTTGCAGCTTAATTTAGATAACTGATATATCCTTATTGTCAATAGTAAAGAGGCTTAATACTTAGATATTTGGTTAGTAAATTTCCTTTGGTATAATATTTTCTTTCTATGTTGAAAAATACAATTTTACAATTGCTGGATCATAAACAAGAAATGGGAACAAAATTAGAGCTGCTCTTTCAAATTTATTTCTGTGAAATGTTAAAAGCCTTTCTGTGGCCAGAAATGTGTGATGTATATGAACTAGAGGGTCCATGTTATTTATGGGTGTGCATGTAGAACTGTCAGCCATATGTGATCCATAAACTAATAGCCATAAGATTGAGAAGTAATTTTCAATCCACAATTCCCAACAATGTTTAGCCAAACAGGATTGGAATCAACATCAAATAATATATTCACATTACTCATCAGGTCACGAATTAGATACTAAATTAGAAGTCCAACAGATAGCACCTCGCTCCCAATATAAGAAAATCACTCCCAAGGAAATTAAAGCTGTTTCCTTATCAAAGCCAGACTGGAACGTGTCCAAATAACCAACATTAACCCAGTATGCTGCAGAAAATTAAAATCCACTTAAAGGTACATTTGTAAATAATTAATTGCTGAACCCTATTAAAATAAATGTTATAGAATATATATTAATTTACAGTAATCTCAAAAAGGAGACATCCAAAAATCTCTTGCAGCCAGTCTCTCAATAGCTCAAATGTCACCTCAGAAAAAGTGCAACATGTTCACCAGCTGTGATCCAAATTCAGGGTCTTATGCACATTGTTATGCAAATTGTATTAATTATGCATAACTATAATATGCAAATTTATTAGTGACGGGTTCTCTTCAATTTCTTTTTCTCACATGTGATATCTGGGCTGAGTTGCTTCTTACTCCTCTGGACTTCCCTCTGTCTTGAGCAAGGGTCCCCAAACTTGGCAACTTTAAGACTTGTGGACTTCAACTCCCAGAATTCTCCAGCCAGCTATGCTAGCTTAAAGTTTGAAGACCTCTACTCTTGCGAATCCACATCCTCGTTATATTCCATCATATAAACCAACTTTATCTTCTTTATCTTTTACTTGTAACTATCTTCATCTTCTAATAATTTCACAGAACTTGATTTCATTTTTGTCACTTCTCACAAAATTCTTCAAAATCTTAACCTCTTTAGTAAATCCAATACAAAAAAAGTATTCAGGTCACTCAATGGGTTTGTTTGTATATCACTTTTAATTATTAATATATCAGCCAGTTTCTTTCACATGTCCGTTGTAAGATCTTTTTCCATATCATTACTGTAGAATTTAATCTTGTCAGGTAGAGCTTGCTACTATTCCACAATATACCGTTCTTAAGAGACATCTGTAGAGAAAGACACTATTAAAATAACTTCTGGGTCAATTGTTCAAAAATGCTTTTAACATATCCAATGTTAAAATATTTTGCTTCATTACATAATTGTAAGTCAAATTTAAATTTTCTTCTCCTTTCATTGTAATCTTTAGTTCACTTTAATGTCCTTTTTAAATCTTATTTCTGTTATTATTTTTTAAAGCAAAACAAAAGCATTTTCCATGGGAAAAATTCTTTATAATTAATCCAAAAATCTTATTTCATATTTATCTGGATTTTTAGCCTATTTTCAGCTTTCTAATATCAAACTTTTAATCACTCTTTTGCAGGGGTGAAATCCTCCCAGTTCGCATAAGACTTATCGTCGCCTGACAGCCGAACGCCTAGGCAGTTTGAATAGAGCACCAAGGGATCGTGAGACTCCGCCCACCCGCCTGGACGCCGCCATTGGGTTCTTTTACCCTCTGCGGATGCATAGAACTCTTTGTGCATGCGCAGAAGGTAAAAGAACCCAATGGCGGCATCCAGTGGGATTAATTAATTAATTAAAATTTCATTTGTTATGGATTAAAGAAAATTCACCGAGTGCTGTCATACTTATTAGTATAAAGGTTTCTAACAGCTGAAATGCAGTTAACTAACAATTTCCTAAAATGATTAGAAAAGGGAAATATGTGGATTTAGTGTCCCTTTAAAAGCCACCAACCAAGGCTTAAGCAAGATGGCTATTCCCACATCTCCCAAAACTTTAAACCCACACAGACTACTTTCTTGCAGCCTCTGTAAAAGGAGCAACTGTACGGACCACTTGTGGGTGATTTCATATTCTGCCTTGACCAAAGAGGAATTACAAAGAGCTGATCTACTTTTCACAGAACCATCTTCTATCCACCATTTCTTTCCCAGAAGTCCCCCCTCCAACAATATTGCCTGATCTCAGAAACTAAAAAAAAGCATCTTCTTAGTATTTGTCACCTAGGAAAATATTTAAGATTTTTTTCTTCCTTTGCAGAGATATGTTAATGTGGATACAAAAAATGGAAAGCATGTGAGTCCAGACACAGACTACCACATTATAAAATGTTTCTGAAGAAAGTGAATTGTTTCTTTCATATGAAATGGAGTTTCATATTTCAGGAATCAGATTCATTCAGTAAAATTTAATTCAAAGCCCAGTCTACCAATTTCAGATATTTGCTGCTGCATCCTCAGGATGCTTTTTATCACTCTCATCTCTGCTTTGAGACTTAAGAAAAGCAGGGTGTTTAAATGTAAAGGAGAAGCCCAGGTTTGTTTTTAAATTCATATTAGGGGAAGTATTCCAGAAGCCTGACTAATGTTGTTTAAAATGCATGTGTAAAAGAAATACATATTCTGAAAGGCACCCCAAGCTTTATGCAAATTATTTTAAAGCATTCAAATTCTAATGATAAGGGAAGCTAGTTACACTTTGGCAAAATGCATTACAATCTTTTAAGCAGCAAATAGCCAGATTATTTGTTAAGCTTTTCAAGGGCTTTATGAAGCTGCACCTAATTATTCAAGTGCACATTTTAATGCTTTTTATGAAGGATACAGACATACGCAGCATCCTATACTATTTACAAAGATCAAGAAATGTATTTTGCATTTTAAACCATGGACAAAGAAAGAATACAAGGAAATACAATAAAAAATAACTTCACAGAGATCTTTTAAAAATCCCAATGTATAGTACTATTATGGAACAGCCAGTTATAGTCATGTATATTAAAATATGACAAATCTCTACAGTCACTAAATCAAGAATTTTGCAATGGCAGTCAGCAGCACATATTCAGTCTTTCGTTCAACAATAATTCACATCTGGCTATCACAAAGTTGTGCCATAGTTGTTGATACATTGGCATCCTTCAGTCTCGAAAGACTCTCCAGAGCATGAAGCCTGGGTAGGTTAGTATGGAGGATAGACTGTTACCCAAGCAGCAGATCCCCTCCTCTCCACGTCTCTGAAATAATCCAATGGAATGGCAAAGCCAATACAATTGATTCAAGCTATGTCACAGTCGTTATCAGAACGTGGCAGTCACGAACTGCTTCTGGGACTCCGGCTCTGGATTTTGCCTCAAGGTTTATGCCTGAAGCCTTTTCCAATGATGGATATAGTCACAAGGCATCCAGATGAGGATGGAATCGCATTGTGGTAACAGGCTAAATTGTTGGTTTGAGCACATTTACAGGAATAAACTGACTATTTGTGATATTCCAGGTAGTAATTGACACAGCTAACATAAGGACATGTAACACTACTGCATTACAAGTTTATTTTTATTTATTTATTCATTTTGTCAAACATGTACAAGATAATAGGTATTGGTATAAACATAAACATTAGCAAAGTAGGCACAGGTATATTAGGCAGTAGGACAGGGACAGTAGGCACAATGGTGCGCTTATGCACACCCCTTACAGACCTCTTAGGAATGGGGTGAGGTTGACTGTAGATAGTCTGAGGTTAAAGTTTTTGGGGTTTGGGGAAGAAACCGCAGAGTCAGGTAGTGCATTCCAGGTACTGACAACTCTGTTGCTGAAGTCATATTTTTTGCAGTCAAGTTTGGAGCGGATTACATTAAGTTTGAATTGATTGTGTGCTCGTGTATGTCCCAAAGGTGCTTTTTTCAAGAGGCAACTGGGCTTTCTTAGTTTTCTTCGAAGTCGTTTCGCTTGTCATCCAAGAAGCTTCTTCAGCTCCGACAGGATAGTGGGGAATGGAAGGATTTATATTCTTTGCAGACAGGTGGTCCTTTGTATTCTTTTAGTGAGTAATTAAGGCCATCTGGAGTTTTATCTGTGGTCACCTAAATGGTGCAAATTGATGTGTAGCCTTCTTGGAATGTTGAAAGGATAGTGTTGTAGACTGGAGATAGATGGTGTCATATCCCTCCCCCTCTGTTGAGAGAGGGCTGTTCAATTGTGACATAGATGGCCTCTTTGATCCCCCCTTTCAAACCAGCGGTCCTCTCTATCCAAAATGTGGACTTTGTTGTCTTCAAAAGAATGACCTTTGTTTTTGTTTTTTAAATTGAACAGCCCACTCTCAACAGTCAGGGAAGGATATGACATCATCTATGTCCAGTCACCAACACAGTTTTTTCAACAGTTCCAAGAAGACTCTACAGCAGAAGGTGTCAACCTTTCGGCCCATGGGCCGGATGCATCACACGCTGGCCACGCTCAGTTTAGCGAAGGGGGGCAAAGTCTCGATACGTCACGTGATGCTGCCATGACGACGAGAGTTTGACACCCCTGCTCCACATCCATTTGCACCACCCAGGTGACCCTGACGACACAGATAAACCTCCAGATGGCCTTAATGACTCTCTAAAAGAATGCAAATGACCAGCTGCCTGCAAGGAGTATAATGGTCCCCACCATTCAGTAAAAGCTGAAGAAGCTTCTTGGATGAGAAGTGAAATGTCTTCAAAGAAAAACCAGAAAGTCCAGTTGCCTCTTGAAAAA
>JANHGD010006247.1:163332-173798 GCA_027560375.1 Imantodes cenchoa
GGGGGGGGGGCGGCCCCACCCCCCCCACTGGCCGGGTAATCTGCCGCCGCAACAGCAGCACACCCCGCTCCCTGGACCTGGAAAGCATGCGAGGCCGGTGGGGGAGTGGAGCCACCCCCCCACTGGCCTTGCATGCCGCCGCGGCAGCACCACCACCACCACCAGTTTTGTGAAGGATAGTTCTTGCCAGGCCTTCCTTATCTCATGTTTTCATTAGATAACTTCCATGATAAATTATATGAATGTTATAGACATAATTATTTTAGCAAAGTATCCACAAAGGACTGTATGACATTTTAACTGTGAAAGGCTAGAAAAGCATGGTCCAATTAAGTAGACAGATAGTTGGTTCAGAATAATAGGCAAGAACGCTCATTAATGTTTCTTTATCAAAAAGAAGGCAGGTAATGAATGGAATGTGATACAGGCTCATCCTGTGCTCTTCAACATTCCTGTTCATAATATGGACAAAGAGGAGTAGGAAATTTTTGTATGACACAATATTCAAGAAGATGATTAATTCTCTAGCTGACACAAATAAATTTTAAAATGGTACTGATAGATTAAAGAAATGGGATGGAGGTAGCAAAATGAAATTTCACAAAGGAAAATGCGAAGTTCTTCACCCAGGAAACAGAAATCACGCATACAACTAAGGAATAAGTGATGTCAGTTTGGCAAAAGCACTCGTGAAAAAGATATTAGAAGCACAATTGATTACTAATCAGCTATTAGTCAGCAGTGTGAAGTTGTTGCCCAAAAAAAAATGTTCAGGTTTTGTCCAAATCATGGGAAAGTAATAGTATAAGTTTATGTTATTTTGGTCAAACTCTACTCTAGATATTATGGTCAGTTCTGGGCAATATACTTTAAGAACAATTTAGGCAAACTGCGTTAGTTTTGAAGAAACACAGGATGATGATCGGAATGCCAGGAACTAATTTAAAGAAAAGGGAACGCTTAGCCCGACAAGCGAAATTTGAGGGCATGATACTATCTTCCAGTGCCTGAAAGAATATCTTTAAAAGAATATCAAGATCTGTTCTCTAAGATATCTGCTCAAAGTTCAGAGTAGAATAATGGATTTAAGTTACAGGAAGACAGATATTGACTGACAGAGAAAACTTCGTAACAGTAAATGTGATTTGACCACAGAGCCTATCACTTAGAGAGATGGTAAGACTCCTCTCTTGGAGGAAAAGTGTCTGTCAGGCGTGTCAGGTAATGGTGAAATCCTTTTTTTTTTACTACCGGTCCTGTGGGCGTGGCTTGGTGGGTGTGGCTTGGTGGGCATGGCAGGGGAAGGATAATGCAAAGTCCCCATTCCCTCCCCACTCCAGGGGAAGGATACTGCAAAGTCCCCATTCCCTCCCCACTCCTGGGGGAAGAATATTGTAAAATCTCCATTCCCACCCCACTCTGGGGCTAGCTAGAGGTGGTATTTGCCGGTTCTCCAAACTACTCAAAATTTCCACTATCGGTTCTCCAGAACCTGTCAGAGCCTGCTGGTTTTCACCCCTGAAAAGATCTTGGAGGTTTGCTGGATCTGCCTCAGCCAGAGTGGAATTACTGATTTCAGCATTGCCTCCAAGACTAGTATCACTAGAAGCCTTTTACTCTACTATCTCCCTTTAAGACAACAGAATGAGAGCATATAGCAGTAATGAAAACATTCTTAACTTCCCTTCCACCAACAGTGAAGCTATCCTTTATAAGTACTTGCAGAGATGTGCCTTGGAAGAAGGATTATTGATTTTAACAGGAGTTATTTAGGTAGTACAGGTGATATGGGAAAAAGCCAGAATTCAGCTATCTTTTAAGATCCAACTATGTTTTATTATATTTTATTAATTGCAATAAAGAAGCCTTCAGTAAATACTGACCAGAGATTTTCCATTTGAGTTTAGCACAGTCCTCAAATTATCTGAGAGGAAAAATAGTAAATAATTCATAAAAAAGGATGGTTGTTTTTATTTTTTACTGATTTATACCTAAATAAAACACCTCACTTTGGGCTTCAGCTAATGACTTACAAGCAAACATTTTGGACCGGAATGAAATAATAAAGTAATGTTTGCTTATAATTCCCTGTCATTTGTATTATTTCCATGGAAACACTCCAGCCAGTTTAGGATCAGCAGCATTTTGGAAAACAAAATTAACTAAAGAAAGTACTACGTTTTTTAAATGAATGGAAATTATACATTATTTAAATTGTGCAGATAGGAAAATCAAACTCCCCCTCTCGGGGGAAGGAAGCTATGTTTTGCTATTATTCAGAATAATTCTTCTGTTATGAGATCGAAGTTAGTTTTCATAACAGATCAAAGGCCCCCAACAGCTGGGCCACAGACCAGTACTGGTTCGCAGCCTGTGGGGAACCAGGCCATGGAAGAGGCAGGTGAGCACATGAACCTTCATTTGCACATGCATGGGATCTAGGTTGCACAGGTGAAATACACACACAAACACACACACAAACACACACACACAGCTGTCATCACTGCTGCTGATGTTCCATGGAGCCAGAAAGATTGGGAATCATGGTAACCAATAATTCCTAGATGCTACGAAATGGCCAAAGGCATGTGGGGGGAGAGGCACTATGGTGGCATTCATGATTACACAAACAACCCCTGACGCTTCTACAAACATTTGTGAACACTATCTTGACTTTGAGACCTTATACCCACCCAGAAGACACCTGTTATTATATAGCAGCTGCCCTGTTCATTTGGTAGTCATTGTATTTGAACTAACAAAATATTCTACATGAGGAACAACTATCATTGCTAGCTCTGATGCACAAAATCTTTAATATACTCAGACTGCTTGTGGAAACACAATCTGTTTCTACACAGTCTGATTAAAATCAGGAAAGGTTCATTCTGTGACCAGCATTCATGCTTGTCAGATATCTCTGCATTTTACCTTAAACTATTTCGTAGAACTCCAGGTAGAACTTGATATACAGGATAAAAGAATAGCTGTGTCATTTCTGTGGCTGTTTTAGAGACATACTGTATTTAGTATTTTAATAACACTGAACATTTCTTTTCATTTCATTTATTGCAAAATGGATATTCTAATATAAATTTAATAAATATACATTTAATGTTTTGATGGATGTGCTGAGAGGAATTACAAGTTTCTTAGCAAGCATAAAGGTGTATTTGCTGAAGTAACTTCATTTGGTAGTGATCATATAATTAGTAGATTGTAAGCATTGCTTAATTCCTCCAAGACTTGCAAATTCCCCCCTAATAAACTGATAAGCAATCATATTTCTAGCATTTCCTCCTGGTGCCCTTTACTCCAGACCTATACTACGAAGTTTATATAGTTTAGTTGTTCTATATGCAATACATTCAGAGGTGGGTTCCTGCCAGTTCGGACTGGCTCTATAGAACCGGTGGTGGGAATTTCTCCCCGCTCACCCAACCGGCTATGATGGCCAGCTGGACATACCCCTGAACCGGTCCTCTGGCTTGACATCCGTCCACCAGAGCCAAATTTACGCAAAGCTAATGCTCTGCACATGTGTAAAGCCTCCTGCGCATGCACAGACCAGTTTAGCAAGGGAGCAAAACGCGCACATCTGGTTTGACTCCAAACTGTTAGGGAAGGTAAATAGAACCCAATACATACTACCAATACATCTTTGGTAGTATAGGCAGTCTGTGACTTACAATGACAAATGGGACAAACTTTTCTGTCATTAAGCAATGTGATTGTAAAGCATGGATACATTGCTTATATGATAGCACTAACTGTCCTAATGTCATGGCTGTTAGGCAAGACAAATTCCTGCTGGTTTCCCACATCAAGTCAGTGGGGAAACCATCAGGAACTTGAAAGTCCTAGTAGCTTGCAAGCAAACCAGCAAGCAGATAAGTGGTTGCCGTTGGGTGAAGGAAGGCATGTGGAAGTGTGCGAGGGTGCAAGAGAGGTACACCAAGGCTCAGGGAGACGTGCACAAGGATATGTGGAGCTTCATAAGGGCATAACAGAGATACAGCACGGCTTTAGGAGAGTAAGTGAGGGTGCACAAGGGTGAGAGAGAGTCATGGCAAGACTCAGGAAGGGTATGCAGATGGTGGATACTTACCCCAGTGACTTATTAACTTCCTTCCCCATTGACTCTCTGGAAAAAACAGCAAGGACATTTGTAAATCACAGTGACACAATTGCAAGGAACTGCAAGCAGTCATAAGTGCAAGCTGGTTGTCAAGGGTGTGATCATATCAATGTTGGGATGCTGGGACTATCAGAATTCCAAGGACTAGTTTTAACCACTATTCATTGAGGACTGTAGTAACTATGAATGGTTGCTGAATGAATAGTTGTGATAGAGGACTGATTGTACATACCTTTGGAACAGATGTAGTCAGTAAAGATGATAAAGGCAGTGATAAACCCGAAATATTGTAAAATCAGTGATCAAGATAAAAGTTTAAAACTTATACTTTTAGCATTTAGGGAAGGAAAAAAAACCTTAGTCATAGGCAGGCATCTAATCAATCAAGTAAGGGAGATAATCAACAGCATTTATTGCCTTCAAAAATGAGGCAGGAGAAGGAAGATGCATATCTCTAAAGAGAAACCCCCATCAAACAGAATAAGACTTTCAAGGAGACTTCTGTGAATATCTAAAATATATGCATACATTTTGTGAACCAACTCAGTTGGGCTGTTCTAGAACAAGTGCCCTCTCCAAATTCCCCCGCCCCCAAAACAAAAACACTGTTTGAGTTTCTCTTGAAGCCCAGTTCCCCTGTGCTACAAGTTTAATTCTGTAGAGGATCTTGAGAGGCCGCTGTTTGAAAGTCATACTAACTCCGTTCAAGTCTAGTCCGTAAGGAGTCTATGATTTCATGAGGTTCAAAGACACTTTTCCAAGGGATCAGCAAAAGGCTGGCAAGTAATGGGAAAGTTCTGAGGCAGCTGACTGTCTCTGCAGTTCTCCTGAGTGACTTTCATATAGAAGAAAGAGAGAAAGAAAAGTTGAATTTTCCTTTAGGCGACTTCTACTTTCTATGCTAAAATGTTGCTAATCCAGGTAGTGCTACTTGGGAAAAATGGGGGACAAAAATGGGGAACAAAAGATCTGGTCAAGACTAACAAAAAAAAAAAGAAAGAAAGAGAAAGAGACAAAAATTGGGTCTGGTAACCTGGTTGGCTTTATGGCTTTCAACCTAAGCTGAACAAATTAATCTCCAATATAGTTGATGGTATTGAGAAGGGTTTTCAACCTCCTTTCTGCTGTCAAATGAGATTCTAAGAAGAGTCAATGAATCATTGAAAAGAATGTATCTATTGATTCTGACAAAAAGAATCACTGTGGAAATGTTATGGCTATGGAAGCATTACCTTATCCATTTGCGACATCTGACACTGATTTACTAAACCCAGCAATCAGCAGTGCTGAAAGAATGGAGGAGAATGTCTGCGCAGCCTTAGTTTTGAAAGATCACACCTGGCTTCCTTTAATAAGGTTGCAACCAGAATTGCTCTATACAGTCACAGAATGGACTATCAAAAAAAACACCCTACTTTTTCTTCAGATTGGAGTTTACTTCCCAACTACAAATGCCTGGCAAATTTATTCTAATGTATGAATATATAAATTTTAATACAGAAGGAACTGTTTCTTCAATTGGTGTTTGGGATACCATAGTATGGCTTGAACATAGCATTGCCAGTAGGGTAACAGAGCCAACAGAGGCACAATTTAGAGAAAGGGAACAAATTAGGTAACAAATCTCCTCCATCACCAGCTGTAAATTCTCATGAAGATGCCAAGTAGCATGTAAAATTAGCTGTTTTTTTTAAAATTCAGCAGAGATGTGAATCTTACTCCATGCAGAAATATTTTTTTCTCTAAACTTCAGAATCCACAGAAAGTGGCCACCAAGTATCTAAATATAATTATAAACTCTCCTTTTCTAATGGCAATAAATTTATGAAAAATGCAAATCACCATATGAAACTGCCTTACATAAACATCAACTGTCACATTTAAGGCAGAGGTCATTTTCAGCTTTATCGGTGCAAGCATTTAGTCACCTTTTCTTACTGGAGAGGCAAAAAAAGAATACCATATTTTTAAAAAGATGCTTTATAGCTGAATAACAATTTTAAAATGTTGGAATTATTGGCAAGATATCAAAATGACACCACTACGGGGTGAAATACTCCCGGTTTGGGTGGTCCAGTCGGTCATCATAGAGCCATTAGCAATTGCAGCGCGAGGCTTTCCCCACCTGCCTGGACGCTGCCATTTGGGTTCTTTTGCCCTCTGCGCCTGCACGAAGTGTTCTGCACATGTGCAGAGGGTAAAAGAACTCAAATGGCGGCATCTGGGCAGGTGAGGGATGCCTCGTGCTGCAACCGTTAATGGCTGTATGACGACCCACTCACCTGGCTGAAGCGGGAGCATTTCACTCCTGCACTGCTATGTCTCAGAGAATGCATATATTAAGAAGTTGGAAGAGAAGCAATAAAGACATTAGCTGTGTGCAGCATCTTATACTACGTTTCTCTGACAATTAGACATACAGACTCTTAGCTTTGTAGAAACCTGCATGATAAAAACTAAAGCTAATTTTCAAAAGCTTCTATTAATCCTAGAGGTAAGTACTACTTAAATATGTGTCAGTTTAAAGTTTAGTATCGCTTTATAAAACCCTAGCAAGACCACACCTAGAATACTGCAATCAATTTTGGTCATCATACTATAAAAACAGATGTTGAGACTTTGGAAAAAAATTCAGAGAAGAGCAACTAAGATGATCAAAGGCCTAGAGATTAAAACATTTGAAGAATGGCTCCAGGATTTGGGTTTGGCTATTCTAAAGAAAAGAAGAATTAGGGGTGACATGATAGCAGTATTACAGTACTTGAAGGGCTGCCACAAAGAGGAAAGGGTGAAATTATTCTTCATAAAACCAGACGGCAAGGCAAGAAACAATGGTTGGAAGCTAATAAAAGAGAGAAGCAACCTGGAATTAAGGAGAAACTTCTTAACAGTGAGGACAATTAACCAGTGCAACAGCTTATCTCCAGAAATTGTGGGCACTCAATTACTGGATGGTTTTAAGAAGAGTCTAGACCAGTGATGTCTAAACTTTTTCTTGTCACATGCCAAAAGCGTGCATGTGCCGGACCCATAATGTAGTGCATGTGTGACACCCCCTGCGCTCCCATGCCTCCATGCATGTGGGCAAGACCCCCATGCTGCTCCCGCCCTCTCTGGAGGGCCTCTGGAGCCTGGGGGAGACCGTTTTCACTCTCCAGGAGGCTCAAGGAAAGCCTCCAGAGCCTGGGAGGGCAACAATGGGCCTCCCGGAAGTCCGGAAATGGGCTGAAAATCAGCTGTCTGCCAGGAGGCGTGTGCACATGCACAGTAGAGCTGATTTGGGTGATGGCTCAGGTGCCTGCAGAGAGGGCTCTGTGTGCCACCTGTGGTACGCATGCCATAGGTTCGCCATCACAGGTCTAGACAGTCATTTATCTGAAATAGTATAGGTTCTCCTGCTTGACCAGGGGGCTGGACTAGAATACCTCCAAGGTCCCTTCCAGCTCATTCATTCTATTCTATTCTAAATATGGTTGGCTTTTGAAAAATGTTTTTCCTAGTCAGATATATCAGAGAGCCTACAACATCTCTGGTATTTTTCTGGGTGGCAATATGAGCTTAGATCTTAGAACCAGCCTTTCATGGGATGCATAAAATGTATAATAAACTTGTCATATATTTTTTTTCAAAAGAAATTACATGGAGCAGAATCAATACCGACATGAATGACAAGGTAATTTAGAGTTTACTAATACGTGTGTGTATAAATGCATTTTTATTGAAAAAAGTTACACAAAATGCATGCACTGGGAAAAATTATCTTGCATATAATTTTATAATTTTATATATGTTTTATATATGCACATGCACACACATATACATATATGTGCATATGTATGTGTCATACCTGTAACCATTAGACTATCTGCATATCCCTACCGATACTATGACCTATCAGTCACAATAACTGATTTATTAAACCAGTAAAGGCCAAATTTAATTATTTACTAAATCATATTATAATTTGGATTAGCATATTGTTAAAATATAGAAATTGGATCAGATTTAGGTCATAGTACCGAGCCATAAATGCCATGGCTCTATTAAATCCTATTATCATGTTGGCAACCAATCCAATTGCCTTCCATCTACAGACTGAAGGCCCCATTGTGAAATTATTCTCGTGACCTCATTTGTGCAATTTAGAGAGGGAAGAAGAGGCTGCTTAGCATTCCTTGCACATTCCTAGTTACACATGAATACATTGACTGAACAGACTTATGGGTTACTTATTTGTGAATATAGTTTATGTGGTACAAATCAAGAGAATTAATTTTACATTAATGAGAACAGGATTTATAACCAAATACCACATAACTGTACATTTAAACGCAAAGCGAGACATACAGTATATGCATAGATGTGTGTGTGTGTGTGTGTGTGTCTTTGTTCTCAGGGGAAAGAAGCACCACAAAAGAATAAAAGACACCTTTTTTATTTGATAGCCTATTCAGTTTCCACAAACCATTTGCAATATAAATATATTAAATTACAGTATATTGTATAGTATATTAATACACTAAAGCAGAAACTTGTTCATATAGTAGAGAAGGTAAATTAAATCATAACAGTACAGTAATGAACTATTCATATACTTTTTTTGGTAGCTGAGTGTGTATATTCTTGTTTTCAAGTGCAGTAAATTAGGATTAAGTGCAAATAATTATGCTTCCATGTCAATTCTAATTTTTTAAAAAGTCATATATTATTTGTCTGTCTATCTATCACCAACTCATTCTTAGTCAAGCCAGCCTGTGATGGTTTTAGTTGCAGCTAAATGTGTGCTTTTAAGAATATCTTTATATGTGTTTCAAAGCTGTTCTGCATTGAGAGAATAGTAATCTAATTGAACACTGTCAGAGTAGATAATTAATCATTATCATATTTAGCCCTTGGCATTATAATAAGCTGTGTGAGGCTGGCCAAGAGAAATCATGAATGTATGAAGTCTGCATGGAAAACAGCAACTAATCTTTCTGCCCAATAGGAAACTCATAGGAACTGACAGGAAAAGTAAGCAACCAACATGCTTAGCATCCTTAGAGCTGTGGTGGGTATTTACTTTGCAAACCATGGTACTCATTTACTGCTTAATGCAGAGGAATAAGTAATGCTAATGGCTGTCACTAATTAGCTATTTAAAGAGTCCAGTGTGAATTCTAATTTGAAATGATTGTTCCAAAGTTGGAAGATTTGAGCATTTTTGAAATGCATGAAAAACACAAACAAAAATAATATAGCATTACTTGTTTTATTTCTGTTGGAATTCAGTAAGGATTAAAGCTGAAGGCTGTGATTGATGGCTGTTCCAAATTATAATTATTTATATACTGGGTATCTTTAGCAAGATGTCTTATGAGGCACTTGCTTTAGGATATATCTACCCTTATCCACACAAAAAGTCATTTTGTAAACATGCCAGTAAATTTTGAGCCATGATAAGTTGTCTTTTCTCATAGTAATGAAATTGAATAACACTGCAATATCTATTGTTGCAAAGATAACATGTTATATATGTTATAACATGTTAGGGGATGAGGTGGCTCAGTGGCTAAGACACTGAGCTTGTCAATCAGAAAGGTTGGCAATTCGGCGGTTGGAATCCCTAGCACCGCATAACAGAGTGAACTCCCGTTACTTGCCCCGGCTTCTGCCAGCCTAGCAGTTCGAAAGCATGTAAAAATGCAAGTAGAAAAATAGGGACCACCTTGGTGGGAAGGTAACAGTATTCTGTGCACCTTCGGCATTTAGTCATGCCAGCCACATGACCACGCAATCATCATCAGACAGCACTAGCTCTTTGGCTTAGAAACGGAGATGAGCACCGCCCCCTAGAGTCATGTAGGACTAGCATGTATGTGCGAGGGGAACCTTTACTTTTACACACACACACACACACACACACACACACACACACACACACACAAAAGATAAGTTTCAGATATGCAAAACAAAAGTAGTTAGCAAGGATATAGTCATCTCCAAAGAACATATAAGATGTTTCAGAGTAAGAGTTATTTATGTATTTAGTTATTTATATCTCACCTTTATTTTTATTTTTTTTCCAAATAATTCAAGGTGGTGAACATATCCAACATATCTTCCTCATGAGGTGAATTCTAAGAGCTATGGACTTCGATTCAATATCTTTTAATGACAGAATCATGAGATGATCATAGCCACATACCAGATAGCCGGCATTTTTCAATTGTTGCAAAAGGACAGGAATGAAGGTAGGAAAAGTGAAAAGGACACGCAGAGAGTGTAACATGAGGAACAACTAATACCCATTTCAACGTTGTGTTGTGTTGTTTTGTTTTGTTTTGTT
>JANHGD010006247.1:191205-202338 GCA_027560375.1 Imantodes cenchoa
CAGTGTGTGTGTGGGGGTTGTGTGCAAGCACAGGGGACACACAGGGGTTATTCGCATGCGTGGAGGGGAGGGCATTGTATTATGGGTGTGGGCACATGCACGTATGTTATCGTGGGCACACGCACCCTTTTGGCACCCAAGCCAAAAAAGGTTCGTCAACACTGATCTATGCTAAGCCAGGTTCATTGTTGTGGGGAAACTAGAAGATAACAAAGAAGATAACAATAATAGAGTTGGAAGGGATCTTTGGAGGTCTTCTAGTCCAGCCCGCTGATCAAGTAGGAGTGGAGGGAAGGTGTGTTGGATATGTTCACATCTTTAAATTACAGGCAGACCTCGACTTACACTTATTTGTTTAGTGACCGTTCAAAGTTACAAATGGATTGAAAATGTGACTTACGACCGTTTTTCACACTTATGTCTGTTGCAGCATACCTGTGGTTATGTGATTCCCCTTTTGTGACCTTCTGACAAGCAAAGTCATTGAGGAAGCCAGATTCATTTTACAACCGTGTTCCTAACTTAACAACCGCAGTAATTCACTTAACAACTGTAGCAAGGAAGGTTGTAAAATGGGGCGAAGGTCACCTAACAACTGCCTCACTTAGCAACAGAAATTTTGGGCTCAATTGTAATCAAAAGTCAAGGACTACCTATGTTTTTAAAATTAATGAAGGCAGGATACAAAGAAATAAAATAAAAAATAAAATACAATTGGGTGGGGCATGCGAGCCCCCCTGTGCCCCATTTTTGGCCTAGATGGCCTCCTATAACACCCTCCCATCCAAAACGGGGAACGGGGGACCTCGCCTGGCCCTGCATCCCATTTTGGCCAGCAGGGTGCTGCAGGAGGCCATCCAGATTGAAAACGGAGAATGGGGGGACCATGTGTGACTTGTTTTGGCCGCCAGAGGCACCGTGAGCCGGTCCTTTGCTATTTCCAGTCCGGTCCCGTGGACTGAAAATAAGCACCCCACACGTCGCATTCGGCCTACGAGCCTTGACACTCTTGCTATAGAATCTCTGCATCAAAGTTCCTCATCTTTTCACCCCAAATTCTCTAGCCCAGGACACCAGATAAGTGCAAGTCAATGAAAAGCAAAAATTAAAAAAGACAAATTAAAAAAATATTCACGAGTGTGACATTCACACAATAATAGGCGCTCCAATTCCTCGATTGACAGAAGCAGCTTTTTTTAGCCTCTTCCAACTGTGGCAATGAAAGGTAATCAAGAACCATATATTCAAGTAAATGGATTTTATTTATTTTTAGACCAGGCAAAGCTCTAACAAATCTGTTTGGGAGGGTCCAATTAAGACTGAGAAGATCATCTTCGATAGGTATATACTCAAATCTCGCATGATTATCCAATGATTCTAAGCAGATAATATCGTGTCTCCCATTTGTTTTATTTTCCAAAGAGCCCTGCCTGCCAGGAGTACAGGTGGTCCCAAGCCGCCCAGAGTCCTCTGGGAGTTGGGCGGCATATAAATTACAATAAATAAATAAATAAAATAAATAAATATTTCAGGGGTCTCCAACCTTGACAACTTTAAGACTTTTGGACTTCAGCTCCCAGAATTGCCCACCCAATTGCTGACTGAGGAACTCTGGGAATTGAAGTCTACAAGTCTTAAAGTTGCCAAGTTGGAGATCCCTGCTCTATTTTATTATAAAGTTTGAAGGTGAGCTTTCTTTGCCATGGCTTTTCCAATAAATAAATGAAAACACAGCTAATTAGAAGAAATGCTAAAGTGCCAATTTTGAAGCTGGGAAAGCTGTCTTTAACCAACAGGACTTTTTTGGGGGGGGAGGGGGTCAGAGTTCCAGGGCTGTAACTTTCTACTTCTTTCTAACAATAGCAGTCAGTGTTGAATAGGAAAAAGCAGCAACAATATTCAGAACAAATTTCCAAAATAATCTGGATGGGAGAGAAGTATTGCTTCATCTTCAAAACTAGAAAAAGAGCTTAGTCTTCCCAAAGTTCAGCACAAATAAACACCCTCATTTTCAGAAGATGCATGCCAAAGCAGTGGAGAATACGGCTGCTGACCAAGGAACTATTGGGGTAGAGGGCAGGGTGCTGGATTGCATTACTGGATAAGAAGTGAATTTGTTCAACAATCACATTTGCAAACAATTTCACTGGGAAAGTGGATTCATTAAAGGCAGTGCTTAAGAAATCTACTGCTTTTCCATTTCTCTCTGCCATTCCCATCTTTTATTCCATCCCAAATTAGGCTGGATTCTAATGTGTTTTTCCTTCCATTTCCCAGAGGATAAACCTGTGATGAAGAGCCTAACTTTACCTTCCACCCCTCTGCCAATGAAGCTGGTGAGCTTGGAAGAAGCTCAGGCCCGAAGCCTCTCAGCCTGTCATCCTGCCCGCAAAGAGCGAAGGGAGAACAGTTTGCCAGAAATTGTTCCAGCCACGGGCTCCTTTTACCACACTGTCCTTGATCTACCAGACAGCAAGTAAATATTCCTTGTTTTAGTACCTGAAAACTGAACACAAAAGATAAATAAGGCCTTGAAAGAGCCTATACATTTAATAAATAAACTAATATCATCCAAGGATCTACCATTGTCTAACTCAGAGTTCCCCAATATCTCTGGCTTTGCAGACCAGTGGGGGAGGAAGAGGGGATGGTTCCACGTGAGTGGCCAGCAAGCGCACTCGCACACAGCTCCTGCCACTCATGCAAATGAAGCCTATATGCTTGCCTGCTGCTTGCAGAAGTGAGGATGTGCATGCACGTGCTCGCCAGCTGTTTCCACTGCCCAATAGCAATCTGCTCATAGCAGGGGTGAAATGCTCCCAGTTCGGGCATGCCTGCCGATCGTTATAGAGCCGGGAGCAATCGCAGCACGAGGCTTCGCCCCCCTCACCGAAAAGCCGTCATTTGGGTTCTTTTACCCGCTGCGCATGCGTAGAGGGTAAAAGAACCCAAATGGCGGCATCCGGGCTGGTGGGCGAAGCCTCATGCTGCAATCACTGCCGGTTCTATGACAACTGGCAGGCACGCCCGAACCGGGAGCATTTCATCCCTGCCTCATGGCCTGTAGATTGGGGTCAGGGGTGGGTTACTCTTACCTTACTACCGGTGCGCTGCACGCAGGGGCGAAATGCTCCCGGTTCGCTTTTGGCTATCGGTCGCGGTAGAGCCGATGGAGCAGGGAGCGTGAAGAGCGCGAGAGGCTCCGCCCACCCGGCCGTTCGCTTCCATTTGGGTTCCTTTACCCTCTGCGCATTCACAGAACGCTTTGCGTAGGTGCAGAGGGTAAGGAAACCCAAATGGAAGCGAACGGGCGGGTGGGCGGAGCCTTGCGCACTCTTCGCGCTCCCTGCTCCATCGGCTCTACCACGACCGAGAGCCGAAAGCGAACCGGGAGGATTTCACCCCTGAATCAGATACATGAAAACAAGAAATATTATAAATGGATTACAAAACAAATATCCATGCAAACACTATGTAGTTCTAATTCAAAGTTCTATAGTAGATACTGACATTTATAACATGGACCCCTTCAACGTTCAAATAGAAGTTCTTACATTAATGACTACATGTACTTACTATTTAAAAAGATACCAGGAGTTTAAAAACATTTAAATTATTATTTTGCAAATACCATGTTCTGCTTCTAATTTTTTCTTGAATTCATCTTGTGTTACCCTTAGTCACTTCCTTCTGAATTAGTGTTTTTCCTTCGAATGGAACTTATTTCTCTGATTGTCTTAAAATTTTTTCCTCCAGATCCTAACTGCCTCACTACCAATTCTTCACTTTCATTTTCTAAGTTTTCTAAACTGATGCCATCTTACCAAAGTATTAACCCTTTTAACCGATCAAAACCTCTTACATTTTTGTAATTATTTACAAAGTTGCATACATTGTTTACAAAGTTGCATATATGAGTACAATTCATATGTCAAATCACCTGAAATATAATACACTTTTTTTTTGCATTGATACTTTTCCAGTGTGATGTATAAAATAGGAAAAGAGGGTTTAAAGACTTGCCCCATATTATGTTAGAATTCAAATTCTCTTGCAGTTCTGATTAGATTAAAATAGGAGAAAGGACATATTTCTTAATAAAACCATCATAATCTAATGTAGTACAGTAAATGTGTCTATACATATGGTTTGAGTCAAGCTCTCGTCAGATTGAAATACACATTAGTGGTAAATAATTGTCAATTTCTCTGGAAAAAAAAATGTCTGTAGTATTTGAAACGTAAAATAACTTTCTTCTCATTTTTTAGTGTCAGACCCAATAATCACGCTAATATCCCCAAACCAAACTGTGCTTCCTTGACAGCATGCTTGCATATTCCTTAAAATTACATTTTAGGAGGACTTTGGTGAGGAAACAATTTCTAAATAATATCAAAATAAAACTTGCAGAAAAATAATCAGTTATCTCAGCTTTTAGTTTAACGATTTGCGAAGTAATCTATAAGCTCCTAAAAAGCATGTTGAATGTTTTCTAGCATTTGATTCTAACAAGCTGTGGGATGTAATTCATGAAATGTAATCTTTCTTTCCTAGTTTAATATATTAAAGAAACAGCAGATTCTATCACATGTCTTCCGAAATTTCTCAGCTGTCTTCAGACTGACTTGGTCAGCAGTACAATGCAAAAAGGCCTATAGAAGCAGTTAGACTTGCAATACTTGTCTGTATTCAGGATACAGAAATTAATTTCACTATTATTTTCTTTACATGCCACGTTTGTTCAATTGCAATATTTATGTAATGCCTGGCTTTTCTGTGATAAGCATACAGGGAAGCATATAAAAGTTGGCTACAAAGGACAGCTGAACCACGTTACTGAGTTTTGAGAGTTTTCAAATCCCTTATCTGGTAACAACAAGAAAGGATTCTTGGCGGGACAGTAAATGTAGCTTTATTCTCTGTACCCAGTTTAGTATACTACCTATGGAGTTTACCATAGGAAATATAATAACATCTTTAAATAATAATTCTAAGTGCCCTAAGTTGGGTAGATTTTTTAGGTTTTAACGTCACAAACAAATACACAATCATAAAAAATAAAAATGATTTACTACATTATGAATTTATAATAATTGTTGTCAACATTAATTTTGAAATATCTAAAGTTAAAAAAATGAAAATATTAATTAGAATAGTTAAATCTGAATAAATGTCTGCATTTAGCCACTAAAATATAAAGAGGACCAAACTTTCAGAATAAGTTTATCTGGATAGATAAACCTTAGAAATGTGAGCTTCTGTTGGGTGGAAGAGAAGAAAGACATTTGCTTTAATCATTTCAATGTTTCCAAGTTTTTTGTATCTGCTTTAAAATCCTACAAATTTTTAGGATTGTTAATAACAATCCTAATAGTTATCTTACATGTGTCCACTGTTATTAAACTATTCCTTTAATCATTAACATTGAGTTAATGTTAATGTCTACATTAAGGTGACCAGATTTTAACATTGGTAAAGTGGGACACCATTGACCGGGGGTGGGTGGGTTTCTTGATTAAAGATTGTAACAAAATTATTAAAGGTGGTGTAATTATTACAAAATAGTTGAAGCTTATTTGATGGTGACTTGCTGATGTTGTTGGGAAAGTCAGTCCCATATTCCAGAGCTGTAGCTGTAATCCCTTCCCTTCCCCCCTCTCCTCTCCTCTTACTGGAATGGATTAATTGCACTCAGCCATATCTGACCTAGGGGCCAAGATTTTTCCACGGACCACCAAAATTTTCTCGTGGACCACCAATGGTCCACGGACCACAGTTTGGTGACCTGTATTCTAGAGTCTTTGTATTGGAATTCTTTTTTTTTTTTAGATTAGCTTATTTTGAAGTGTTTGCTAGAGCAGCAGAATGATAAAGCTTTAATGCCCAGTTGGGTTACACACAGTATATCTGCATTATCAACATAAAGATGAAGTGGTAGACAAGAGAAAGAGGTTAGAATTATGGTTTAGCAACAACATTGTTAATGAAAATGGTGAATAATAATCAAGGAAAGATTCAGCCTGATTTAATACCTTTGCTAGCAAAGATGGGTTCGGTTAGATCACCAAAGATATTAACCTTAACTTCAATGGTTGCTCCATGATGTATTAGCACTATTAGCCAGAGAAGATATCAGATTATAGTTATAGTATCTAATTTGGGGTGTATGTGTGCTAAGGAATTATTTATGTTTGTGAAGAAGGGAGCAAGTTTACAAGGCAACCATGTCATGTAGAATTGTAGAACTGTTTTTTTTTTCTTTTACATGGTTGCTAAAGTTTTACCCAATATATCAGGAGCAATGGAGAACAGATAGTTTATCTGAATTGCAGATTAGTGTGCTACTGCAGAAATTAATTACTTTCAAAAGAGGCCTGCCTGGTGATACAAAGAAATGAATTTTAGAAATAAATACAAGCTCATGTCTATCAGAAAGTCCCAGGATATAACAAACCTTTGGACACATATTAGCAGATATTTAAAACTCTGACTATAACTGACTGAAGACAGCATTTATGGAATTTAAATTTAGTCTAAATGAACATTTTTAGTAGGTAATAGTTATATTCTTTATATTTTTTCTCAGCTGAAAATATAAGCATTCCTGCATTATATGATTTTTCAAAGCCATCTCCTCAACCTAGAAGTATTTTGAGGAAAAGTAACCATGTGGAAGACTACGAAGGAACCAAGGCAGAGGGAAGAATACCTAATCACCATCGTCTGTTTTCATTATCTGCACCATCTTCTGAAACAAGATTAAATGATCAAGTGATGAAATCTGAAAGAAGAGCACTTTCTGAAAGTCCTGGTGCTGAGGTTAGCAGAGTATTATAACTCTTACATATGGTACAAAATACCCAAAGAAAATTTACTGTAAGAATCTCATCTGATCCACATTTTAAGTTGACTTGATTCTGATTTTAAGCTAACTGACCAACTTATTTATTTTATTTTTATTTATTTATTTTGTCAAAACATGTACAAGATAGCAGGTATTGATATGAACATAAATAAAAACAAAGTAGGTACAGGTAAATTTGGACAATAGGACAGAAAGACAGGGACGGTAAGCACAATGGTGCGCTTATGTATGCCCCTTACAGACTTCTTATGAATGGGGTGAGGTCAACTGTAGACAGTTAAAGTTTTTGGGGTTTGGGGAAGAAACCACAGAGTCAGGTAGTGCATTCCAGGCATCGATCACTCTGTTGCTGAAGTCATATTTTCTGCAGTCGAGTTTCGAGCGGCTTACATTGAGTTTGAATCTATTGTGTGCTCTTGTATTGTTGTGGTTGAAGCTGAAGTATTCACTGACAGGTAGGGCATTGTGGCAGATGATTTTATGAACTACATTTAGATCAGATCGAAAGCGACCTAGCTCTAAGTTATCTAAGCCCAAAATTTCAGGTCTGATGGAATAAGGTATTCTGTTTTGGTGGAATAAGGTATTCTGTATTGGGCACTGCCCAAGCCATCAAATTAAAGCTGCCTCTACCACATTGCATGAAAGATGCAACGGCCCTCAAAAATAATAAAGCATCTTTGCAAGATGATAAAGAAGACATGAAAATAAACTCTTTTAAAAACTATGCTGCTTCCTGCAAAAGTGGTAAATGAGAGGATTGGTCATAAACTTACTTTTTGATCACTGAATAATTCATTAACTAATTCCACAGTTAAGTTGTCTTCTTCATCATCTTCCAAATGATGAAGTGCAATCATTGTTCTTCAAGCATAGGCAGCTTTCTATTTGTAACCATCCTGAATTTCCCCAACATCAAAACCTTTTCATAACACTAAAAACTACATTAAAAAATAAAAATAGGATATATTAAATATACTGACAATGTTTAAATATGCAACCTTGAATAAGCTAATAGTACCTGGGATTCAGTATCCTCAAAATATAGCTGGAATAATTTTTTGATTTGGTTGAAATTTTAAGTGATCAGATCTTTGATCATTATTCATTCGTTAAGAATCACTGAGATTGACTTATGTAAAAATTCCAATTAAAAACCATCTGAAAAGGGAAAAATCAATATTTAAAAAAGAGGGCAGGGTTACTTACTACTATACACATATGCACAGAAACACAATTAGCAAGAGAGCTGTTAAATCATGGCAGAGAGAACAAGTAAAAATTATGAAGTGAATGCAAAATTGTAAAGAAACATTTACAACACAACAATGAGAAGACTTATGGAAAAATCCAGTAAATTTACTCCTTGCTATAATTTAAGAGAAATCTGGTACAAAATATTTTATGTACAATGGTACATAATTCCATCATAAAAATGCTCAAAATCTTATGATACAAAAGAAACATTTTATCATCTGAAATGAAACGTCAGAGGCTTTTTTATACTAGGAATATTTCCAAAGCAAATAAATAACAATTTATTAAAATGTTAAAATGTATCTTGCATTTTAATGCATCACAAGGACAAATTCGGCTCAGCATTGGAAAAGAAACACTTTGCAAACAATATCAGATTGGGAAACCAAACTTGGACAACATGCAGCAATGGCAAATTTAAGTGTATATCCAGAACATCCAGAAGTTTGATTGAATTTAAGCAGAAATCTCTCTCCTATATATACCGGTAGTATCCTATGTCACACAGCAAGGCAAACTCAAACCTTAGTTTTTTAAAGAAGGAGATAAGTGACATAAAGATAGTAAGTAGAAACTGTTTGTGTTTCTGTATATATAAATATTGTGATGCAGGTATTGGTCAGGCTCAATCCAAGGGAATTTAAAATTATGCAGTTTTCCCAATATTGTTTTCACTGGTTTTTCTCTTTTTTCAGTTTCTTTTTTTAACATTTTTAAAATTTCTGTTTTTTCTACAATGATGCCCATATTTAATCAATCGATTTGAAATTTCAAGTATACCTACAAAATAATAGATAAGTTGTTTCCAAGGTCTGACTGGACAATCGATATTATTTATATTATTATGTAATTATATAATTGATACCATTTGTGCTAATTTTTGTTTTTTGTGTAATGATATAATTGGCATCTTTAATGTCATTTACCTCCATGTGAGTCTTTTGCATAAATGTCAATTACATCATTACACAAGTGACAAAATTGATGCAAATGATGTAAAAGTACCAATTATATCATGATGTAAATAGAATGTAAATTTGATTTCAATTGATTTTTGTCATTTGCATCAATTTATATCTTCTGCATAATTAAACATCAAAATGTCAATTATGCTATTACATACATGAACAAATTGGTGCAAATGGCATAAAAACATCTATTATGTCATTATAGGAATGATGCAAATGACATCAGTTATGTAAATTTGGACTTAGCAGACAATTGATTTTAACATTCCTTTTCCCTCCCCAAATAATTTATATTTATTGTACAAATACTGTCAATTGCTGACTAAAGGAAAGCTACATTAGCAAGACCTGCAGAGAGAGAAGCAAATAGGGAAAAATAAAATGTGGAAGAAAAGAGAAAATGATTACCAGCAGCTAGTAGATGAATTCAATTTACATTGATGATGGATGCACTTTTAGAAGATCTGAAGGACCAGGTTAGGGCCAGACTGCAGGTCTGACATGAAGAAAAAAATCTATGTGGTTGCTAAAAGTCAACAATGACTTGATGGCACATAATCAATCAAATCATACATGAGGCTTTACTTTTGTTTCTACCATTACATATTTAAGTTCAACCAGTTAACAGTATTGAGATTTACTTTACAGATTCCCAACAAATCACTCTTTTTTAAGGAGACTGAAAATGAATTAAGAAACAGAAAGTTGGGAAGAAGGGGCTGTAAGACATCTTGTATCCACTACATCCCATGGGCAGAAAAACAAATGTTGCCTTCTACTCTAAGTGAATAGAAGTGCCATTAAATGTTAATCTGCTTGGCATTGTTCAGGTTTATAATGTCTTTCAGTTATTGAACTTAAGACTCAAAATTTGATTTATTGTACAGCGTAATTGTCTTCAACCTTGTCTCATTATGATGCATTAAGTCACTAGTGTTTCTGGTCTGGTTTACCAATATAGTTGGAAAGCAAACACTATTTTTAGATGACCTATACAACCTATAAAAGTAGGCCCTTATCTGACAATTTGGTAATATCAGGATACCGCATGCAGTATGTTTTCTAAAATATGCATATAATTAATTTTTGGAATTACTTCACACTTATTTGAAGACTTTGTTTTCCGCCTTATACAAATGATTAGCAAATATATTACTGTATTCTTCAGTGAGGCCACTACCCCACCGCAAATCCTTTCTAAACTAGATGTCACTTAATCACTGAATGGTCATTTGGAAAACTACTGCAAACTAATCTACAGTTGTGGCAGTTCAGTTAGTTTCTGTCATTTGAGTACACACAATATACAGGTGCCCAGACAGCAAAACCAGTATTTTCCGATGAAACCTGCTCACCCAATATAGACCCAATATATCTGGTCTATAACTGGTCTATAACTCAAGGCCTTTTTCTTCCAATCAATGTAACTTGGTAACACATGAAGTAAATATTATTCCATAAGTATGAAAGTAAGAAATAAAATAATGGGTGTATTTTCAAGGTTATTTTCCCTTGTTCCCATCAGCATGAGAACTCAGATTGTTGGGACAATATGCTGACATTGCAAACCACCCAAAAAGTGCAGTATTTTTAATATACTATGAGGCAGTACATAAATCTAAATGCTATTGCTCTCCTCCTCCATTCCATGAAACTAATGTATGCATGAATTTGCCTTCTTTTCGGAATCTCTTGCCAGTAAAAGAGATTAGTAATTTATTTAGGGTTATTCAGGGAACACGCACGCCTCTGGCAAAGCGCGACGTGTTCGGGCTTGCTTTTTCTGAAGTTTCCAAAGTGATTTTGAGGAAGCGCAAAAGTTAAGCCAAAATAGCAGACTGCAGCAGAGGGGGAAACCAGAGGGTCGCCGCCAGCTTCCACAGCATCCCGGAGTTTCAAGTTTCTTAATTCCATCTGTGTGCTTCATTCCCCCCCCTTTCCTATTCTTCAACCCTACACTTGAGCTCCCCGCTCCTGGCGAACAAAGCAGCTGGGCGGCACTTTCCTCCCTCCTTACTGTTAAATTACGCCTCAAGCTTCCCA
>JANHGD010006247.1:241836-253637 GCA_027560375.1 Imantodes cenchoa
GATGCGAGGGGTCAGTAAATATTTTCACAGCCCTCTTTTTGACTCATGCAGTACACAGGTCCTCAATGGAAGGCAGGCTGGTAGCAATTGTTTTTTCTGCAGTTCTAATTATCCTCTGAAGTCTGTGTCTGTCTTGTTGGGTTGCAGAACTAAGTTATAGATGGCTGGCTGGCTGGATAGATACATAGATAGATTTTCAAACATTTTAGCTAGCTTTCTTGACAACCTTGAAAACCAGGGATCAAAAGGAACAAAGAAACTTCAAAGCTGATTAGAAAGTCTTGTCTTGCCAGGGACAGATGTCACTTTGGTGGCTTCCTAGGAATAGCCTGTGATGTCAGAAAAGATAGGCAAAGCAAAATGGCACAAAGCAATAGAGGGGTAGCAGGTTTCAAAGAAAGGCCAATGGAGAAAAGGCAGCCTCGCTATCCCACTCCTATATTTACAGTCATAAAAGTTTGAGCCCTTGTCTGTCATTATCTTAGCACTCATTAATTCAGATAATTTAGTCCTGCCTCATTCATGCTAGAATCTTAGAGTTGGAAAGGACCATAGAAATCATACATCCTGTTCTTCGCAGTTTTAACCCATTGGTTCTGGCTTTGACCTCTGAAGGGAATAAATCCATCCTCTCCAGAAGGCTTCCTATCAGCATTAATCACCACTTGGAAGTCCTTGTGACCCTTAGAATCAACAGCAGCCTTAAGTTCCAGAATATACTTGTTGTGTTCAGCTGCAACTTCTGCAGTTGGCTAACCAGTTGTGGATTAATGCATGGGTAGATTCCACAACAGATCTCCCTCTCATTGTCATCATCACCAACTAAGTATATCTGGAAAAATGAAGGCTGCTGATAAGGTCCTGCCATGATACTCCCTATCCTGTGGTAGACCTGCCTCTACACTTTGAATGTTGGCATAAAATTTCCCTCCTACACCTTTCTGGCTCCAAAAGGTGTCATTTGGAAGCATCCGTTATACTTCCGGACAGCAGAAAGGAAGTGCTTTGCCATTGGATGCTGTGTAAGGCTGTGTAAGGGTTCAGGGTAGGGCTGAAGGGGAGGGAGGTGGACTTTACCACCACTGCAGCACGTCCCGGGACTCTCATCCTGCCACTTTAGAGTATAGCACCAGGCACAGGGTAACTGGGATCCGAGATCAACAACCTTATCCCTGGAGTAATAAATCTGAGGTTCATATTTAAAACCAGACAAATGCTTATTAGTCCAAGGCATTGATGTAATTTGACTGATTAACATAGAGGTTATTAGATGTATACTTTTTTACAGGCTGTCTACTGAGTTAGGGCTGAGTTTGATGATACTTGTGTACAGCTTCCCTTACTTTGTTTTCCTAATTGCATCTGTAAATCTTTTTCTGCATTTTTTGTCTCTTTTCCCTTTAACTGGTGTTACAGTAGAAGGAACAGATTCATCTGAACTGAGGAGGAAAATAAGGGGGTGGGTCTGTCTCTGCCTACCAGCATCCATCGATATTTATCTGGCTAGCATGGCTTAGCTCAACTGTTAGTAAAGCTGCCTGTTACTGTGAAAGCAAAAGCGAAACTGAAATTCCTATGTGTTTTTTATTTGGATCAAATTTCTTTTCAGGTGAGAAGGAGGAGTAGAACTCCTTAGCATCAGAGCTTGTTAATAATAATATAAGAAATACTCATGCTTCGATGGTCATTTCGAAAAATCCTTTCGTAGTGAGCATCTAGAAGCCAAGAGGGACATACGTGGCAAATTTCAAGTTTGTAGGCTTTACGGTTCTGGAGATTTCGTGATTAATGTGCGAGTGGTTTTCGCTTTTATATATATAAATTTTATTTCATCAAGAACAGATATAAGTATAAACATATCTATGAATACATGAAATGGATACGAATAAAAGGGAACATTAGGACAGGCATGGTAGGCACGCTGGTTCATTTATACACAACCCTTAATTATGAGCTAGTACATTTTTAAAAGAGATAAATGCTATAGCACAATATGTGGTTATTTCAAAAATCACATACACTTACACTAAGAAGCTAATAGTTGCTGCTTGGTTTTGACTATGGTTCCTTGTGAATCACATTGTTACTTTTAGCTTTGCTTTGTCTCAATTTTATTAAAAAAATCCTGTTGTTTTATGTCTGAAGTTTCTGTGATGAAATCATATCTTTGCTTTTACACAACTCTGGCATAAGCTTCCCTTTTATATGTTCAGTATGACTAATGTACCATTCTAACATTATTCTTCTAAAAGGTGGAATCATCTGAGATTAAACCATTGTGAGCTCATCTACCAAACCAGAGTACGAAATGTACCCTGGTGCTTTAAAAAAAAAATCTTATCTTCCCATGATGTTGTTTTGTTTCATCTCTATACCACAGATGAGGAGAAATACATTTCTCAACATTGTTTTTGCCATGACTGAGATAAAGTCCATGTCACTGGAGATCAGGTTATTGACATGGTTATTCAGGAGACCTCCTTAGCTCTAGTTGAGGTGCAGGTCCTCTATTCCAAGATCCTGGGAACCACCTTCTATGATCATCTGACTGCCAAAGAGAGATAACCTCTCTAGTTTTCTTGACATAATTCTAGGCCTGTCTCAAACAGTAAGTCAATTGAAATCAGAAAAGCAGTGAGGTCTGCCTGTTGGATGTTCCTGATTATGTCATCCGTGGCTTCATTGTAGGTTTTCTGCCAATTCTACAACAGGGAATTTTGCATCACCATCTTCATGCTACGAAAACTCTTGCTATCTTTAACTGGACAAAATGGTGCATCAGAGAACACCGATTTTTGAACCAACGTGTCAAATGGGCTGACTTACAGAATGTGTTCCAAATCTGGGATCCATGACTCCCAAGATAATGAAATTTGGGGAAGTTGAAGCTGCTTCAGTGTCAGTGGCTGCTGCTGCTGCTGTGTTATTGCTGTGGTCATGTGATCTTCATTTTCAACAAGTTGCCAAACATGCAATTCCAAGCGCATATCTACACTTTCCTGACCTTATCCATCTCACATTAAGGAAAATGGCTGGTGGTTGATTTTCAATGCTTCATAAAGGAAGAAACAATACCAGTGGAATCAACCAATCTTTTCCCTTAACTTGTTCAACATTAAAACACTAAAGATAGTACCAGTCTTCAGCTTTGTTACTGTCGCAGAATTGGGCTTAGCAATCAGGGTAGCACATTTTATGCCAGCATGCTTTTATGCCTTCTAACAGATAATGCATGTAAAGGTAAAGGTAACATTTTCAATTGTTCTGCAATGAAGATAGGCATGTTCATCTCCAATCTTCAATGGAGATTGGGATCGAAATCTTACATCTACAATTGGGTCCAGAATTTCCACTGCTGAACAAAGCCATTGTTCAGTGAGTAGCACCTGATTTTATGACCTTTTTGACCTTTCTTGCCATGGATGTTAAATAATTCACTGCAGTTATTGAGTGAATCACATAGCCATTAAGCAAATCCAACTTCCCCCATTGGTTTTGCTTGTCAGAAGCCAGCTGGGAAGGACACATATGGTGATCATATGACCCCAGGATACTGCAACCATTGTCAATACATGCCGGTTGCCAAGCACCTGAGTTTTGTTCACATGACCATGAGGATGCTGTGACAGTCACAAGTTTGAGAACCGGTCATAAGTCAGCTTTTTTATTGTCATTATAACTTTGAGCAGCTGCTAAACAAATGGCTGCAATCTGAAGACTACCTATACTTATCTTCATTTTTGTACAGCTGTTTGATATACAAGCATTTTCTACCCAGACCTTTTTCTAGATTATGAGCAAGGGGCAAACGAATGTGAACACCATTGTCTGGCTGTGTAGACATAGCCTGATGATGAATATGCTACTTTTACCATGGTAAAATATTCCTATAAGCATTAATGTCTCTCTGAACATACCAGCAACGAGAAAAGATCCCAGTGGTTCCTTCTTAGCATTCTATTTCACAAGAAATATGCCATTGTGAACAATTCAACATTCAATTTTTCAAAATTATCTTCTGTTTTTTTCCTGACATATATTTTAAGAATCCATAGTCATGAAGTTATTAAAAGAATTAGTCCCAGTATGAAATAGTCAATTATGTTTTGAATCAGGAACAGCAATAAGAGAATGCATTCCAAATACCTACAGCTTTATAATACTTTTCCCCTAAGCATGTTAATGTAAATTATAAGAAAAATATACAATAGTATGGAATGTTGACAATGTAAGCCAAATTTCAGCCCTCTCGGAACTGTTGTCATGATACTGATATCTTTTTAATTGATTAATAACTTGACATACCATAATCAATTTTACAGTTCCAAACTTTTCCTTTAAACTCCTTGAGCCTCATAAATCATATGGATTTATCTGATCTTGCAAACATACAGGCCCGCCAATTAGAAATGCAAAGAAATCATCCAAAAGTTCTTTCTGGGTGTGCTAATGCCCAATGTAGCCAGATTGCATGCAAGACTGAGAAAAAGTGTGCTAATTCTGATTTTATGGAAGAAATTTGGAGGAACAAAATGGCTTTAAACATGTGGCTGTGCTGCAAGTATTCTGTCCCAACAACACAACACACCTGCAGAAAGAAAAAAAGTGAGACAAGAAATTGTGCCCATTGAGTTGCCATGTCTGTATGCCTTATAGACATGGAGAGGTGGCAGCCAGTTCAGAGTCATGATAGAGATTGAGAAATGTCAGACTATCCAAATATACCAAGCAGTCTGGAGTAGATGACATTCAACTACTGGGTCATGCAATGGAGGTCATTAAGAGATGGTGACAGAGTGACTCCTAAGCTGGCTAGCAGAGGTCTGCAGAAGAGATCCTTTGACAGAAGTAGGAGTTGGCTAGCAGAGATACAGGAAGGGCTGGCTGCAATGGCAGGAATTACTTGCAGGAAAGGTGGAGCAGCAGTAGTGGAAGAGATAGGTCAGGGTCACGGAAAGAACGAGCTCAGCTTTAGCTTAACCAGGCAGCAAGTACCAAGTCACATCCAAGGACAGGGGAGCAATGATAGAGGGGGAAGCAAAGATCAACAGTAGTTTTAGACTGTTCTTCCTTCCCCAAATTATGACCCAAGAGATGAGAAAGTTGAAAGAAATAGGCTAGTCATTAGTCTGAGCACAGCATTCCCCAGTGGTAGCAAATGCCACCTGCAAGAGACAGATCTGGAACAAGGGGTAAAAGATAGGGAGGAAAGGGACAGCTAAGGCAAGCCCAAGCTTTAGGTAGAGTCATGAGCCTGGAGTAGGAAGAATCAATGTGGAAGACATTGGGAAACAAGGAAAGAAAAAGAGCATATAGAAGATAAAAATCTTAAGTAACAATGTACATTTCCTTTTGCATTTTCCCAATGGGAGTAGTTCTTGTCCTGCTTGAGTTTGCAATGCACATGAACATACATCATGCCTCATCTCTGGAGACACATTGTGGCTTCTGTAGGCTTTTGCCTCTCTTCAGAGGATGTGCTTAAAAGGCACTTCCAGCAGGATCACCTTTTTTATGTTAACAGTCTACAGCACATTAAGGAGTAGATTAAGCTGAGAGATGACAACTGCTTCCAAACCACTCAGGAAACTCCAAAGCCTGAAGAAGGACCTGAACCCAGGATTTCCCAAGCAAATTAGGAATCATCCAAGCTGCTGCTTTAATAGGTTTTTCTCCAGTCCTTGACATGGCACTAAAGAATCCGAAAATAATTTGCTCTGTCACTGGACTTCACTGTCCTGCTTTAGGTTTAAATTACACAAACACAGTTGCTATGGTGATTAGCAATTTATTGTAGGTTAGGAGATATCAGCTGCCAAGGAATGTAAACCAAAAGAAGTTTCTGAGAAAGAAAGCTTGCAGTTTTACTTTTAGCAGGAACCTATAGAAAAGAAGTCAAATCCAGTCTGAAGTTCAGATAGACAAGTCAGGTTTGTCAGCCAGTCCAAGGTCAGAGTTTCACAGGCAGGATTTACAGGTATGACAAAGCAACATGGGTCAGAGCTCCCTCTTAAATCATGCTACACCCAGCTATCAAAACATTTATTCCCTTGCTTGACAAGGAACTTCATAGAACATTTTTGTTTTGCTCTTCCATTCTCACTGGGTACAGGACCTGGGAGGCCTGGCATTGTCATCAACTGACTGCTCCTGTATTTGATCAACCTTTGTCTGAAATAAAATAGGGTCTCCTACTTGAGCAAAGAATTGTGTTAGAAGACCTCCAAGGTCTCTTCCAACTTTATTATTCTGTTATTCTGGTTATTGTTGGCTTTGTATCTCCTGAGGCTGTCATTCCACAGGTACTGCTGAAACAACCTCTTCAAAATCAGATTGAGAATCTGAATCCTGGTCAATGGTATCTGATTGCTGTCAGTAATGCCTCTGACTCTGCTCTATCAGACAGAAAATGGTGCTGTCTTGACAGTTTTAAGGTAGAATAAGGAAAGAATAATCCTCTGTGGGTGGGAAAGACAGTCACTTTCCTTAATGCAGGATAGGGCTGATGCAAGAGGAAAGATTTGCCAGATGACTAGATCCGCATGTTTAGCCATCTATCAGAACAGGAACAGTTGGGGAGCTGGTCTACCTGACCTGCTTTACTGTGAAATTCCATCACTAATACACCCAGATTTCCCTGGGTCATTTCTGTCTTTCTCACACTCATAAGCTCTTTTAGACAGTCTTTCTCATTCATATTCCCTCTCTATTTCTCACCCAGACATTCAGGATTGTGTCTCTTGCACACTATCTCCCTCAATCTCGCATTCCCAGAGCAACTGACACAAAAGCTACTCCTCATGCCACACACACACCAATCCTAGCCTTTTAGCTTGTCATCTCTGCTACTCCCATTGCCAGAATGACAATAAAAAGCTGCAGGATATATTTTATTTATTTATTTATTAATCACTTTATGAAAGTGCACTTCTGAACTGAAAAAAGGGTGTCCACAGCAACCCAAAGCAGCCAATAGGAGCTGGACAGATTCCAGTTCCTGACCACACTGTCACCATGGTCATCACCAAAGCATTAGATATCATGCATATGGCAAGGCTGGTACCAGGAAAAGATAGAAAACACAATGTTAACATTAGATAGATAAATGTGTTAAGTATGGGTTGGGGTGAGTTGAAGGTGATGGGAGCCATTGAGGCATGCTTAAATTGCAGTTTAGAGGATGTGTGGACAAATCCTTAGTCCCAAAAGCCATCCCTTCAAAAAGAAACATGGGGCTGGGCAGTATATGTCATTTATGCCTTGCCTTTTGTCAGTGACCCATAATTGTTTTGTTTAGTCTGGAAATTACAGGGTAGTAATGAATTTTCAGCAATTGTTAATAGGGCTTATTTTTCAGACTGACTAAAAGACAATTTTGCAAGATTATGTTACTATAACTTTATCATAGTAGTCTTAGCATGCATGACTTTGGTTTTCTAATCTAGTCGTACCTGAAGGGCTGACATCAATCCTGCAAGTCTGAATGCGCTTCCCCACTCCCTCCCTTCTTTGCTGTCTTCATACTGTTGTTTTAGCTAAGGTGTTTCTGCTACTATTGTCAGTCAAAACAAACAGAAGACAGAAAGGAATGTTATTGCAGAAACACAAGTCCCTGATGTCATCAGGAGCTCTTGGCATGGACAGCCACAAACATTTCCTCCACTCATACTCTTGCAGGTAGTTTTCCTGACCAGCTTTTTCTGTTATAACCATTCATAAATCACTGATATTAGAATAACTACCAGTGTTAAAAATAGGGACCTTTCTGTGGCTGGAGATACAAACAAATCAATATCATCTTAGTAAAATACATCCCAAGGACCTTTTTCTCCCTGTTTCATTGTCTGAAGAGTCATCACCACGAAACCTGTCTCCAAAGATGTGTATATTAAGTACACAAAAAGAGTAGCCTTATAAAATAATCTAACAGAAGAATATAGACTGGCCTTCTTTGAAAGCAAGTCAATGTACCCTTATCATTCATGTATGGACCTCCAGTTTTCTCTAGTTCAGTGTCTCCCAACCTTGGCAATTTTAAGATGTGTGGACATGCTCTGGAAGCCAGAAATGTGCTGTTGAAGGTCATACATAGCCCATGACAAAGTGGTTACATGTTCTCACTTTTCAAGGACAGATCTGAGTATTCCAGGCAACCAATTCAGGATTCTCAAAACCAAGGAGAGAGAGATTCAATATGATGGAAGCTGCCCTCTCATCATTTGTATTGAAGTATGATGCAATTGTCAGTCTGGTCAGCCTGTAACCATTGAATGAGGGAGGGGGGACATATTATTGTTTGCCTTAGTTTTACCATGGATTCTGTACAAGTTAAACACTTAACTCAACTGGAAGCAAACGGAGAGGGTTAAAAGAAAATCAAGCACATTATTTATTGTTTCTTACAACTTCACACTTTAATTAAACAAACATATAAAAGAGACTTAGAAAGGAAGTTTATTCACAGAGGCTATTTAAAAAATAAAAATATATAAGTTTGTTAGGCAAAGAAAATAAGGAAACATATGGTTCGAATGCACTGTAAACTGCAGTAATAATGTATAATTTATCATAAGAATAGAGAAATGCCATATATTCTGAAAATTATATTTTAAACAAATAGTCAAAATATCACAGCTCTTTGGTCTGCTCTTATTAATATGCAGAATTGCAGTTTCTGAAATTTACAGGCATGTTGTTTTCAGACTTTTTGTTTTCAAACTATTTAGAGACCAGAAAGGAAAGGAGAAGGATTTCTGATTAACAATTTCTGCTACCTAAAATTTTCAGGGCAGTTATGGCAAACCAAAGATGGCTCTGCAAAAATGGAGCCGATGACCGTGACAAAGATCAAGAAACAAATGACTAGGCCACTCTTTTGAAACTTATTTATTTATTTGGTTTCATTTCTATGCTGCCCAACTCCCACAGGGACTCTGAGAGGCTCACAGCACAACCAAACATAAACAGTATAAAACGTCTAAAAACAAATTAAAAGAAAAAATTATACATTAGAATACATTATATCCAACCCTACACTCATGGCCGACTTCCTTTGTTGTCCTTCAAGGTCAATGGCCTTCTCCAGATTATGAGAAGATAGGAGTGTGCTTTCAATAGGACCAGGAGATGAAGGGATTAGCAACTTGCTTGCAATCGCAGCAAACCCTTTAAAGGACACTAATTTTGCAAACTTCACTTTCTTAAGACACCTTAAGGACTGTAGTGCAAATTTAAAAAGAGAAAGGCCAATCACATAGTTTTCTTACATACACTGTAAGCTAAGAGGAACTTAGATTGTTTTTACTGCGGTAATTCTCTTCACCCATCCCTTCATCTCACGCACATAAATAGAAAATACATAGAAGTAATGGGTGAATATAATATTACTGAAAAAAGCCTTTTTGTCTATGCTTCACACAACTCAGAAATACTATAGGTAGTGAAAAATCTGTTACCATCATATATGAGGTTTCTTGCAACTGGAAAACTGGAAAACATACCTTTTTTGTCTGAAAGCCTTTTAACAGAGGTACCTTTGTTGGCTCAATTTCTTTTTGTACCCCTGTAGCTCCAACAACTTATTCAAATTTTTGAATTTAGGAGCATGTTTGCCTGTCATTTAGTTCCTTTAGGTCTGTGAAATCACACAGGCACCAGACACTCATTTCTTTGGATTTTCAAGCTTCTTTTTAAATAGCACACTTGTTCTTCGAAACAAGTTTTCAGCATAACTAGTTGGCAGGTTCTATTTTATTTTCCCACTCTAATTAAAAATAATTTGCAAGCCCACAGGAGACAAAAGCTCTATTCACAGATGAAACACAGGAAATAAACTGCATCAAAATGGCACTGGAATTACATTGACAGACCTTGCCTTGGTTTTTCTACATATACCTAAATCCCAACCTACACATTGCTAATAGTGTCAACTTTTTCAGGGTCTCATATGGTTGGAGAACTTGCTTCTTGTATCTATCATTTTATGAAATTATGTAACTATGTTTAACATATATATTCATGTACACACACACACACACACAAATTTGTCATCATCCTATGGAGATTACATGCAAATGATCATGCCAGATTGGGTATATGGCCTCACAATTTTATTAATTCATAATGACATATAATTGATGACTGATCTGTTACCCTACTCAGCCTGGCTCACAGAGCCAGAACTCATATTACATAATCTAAATAAAAATGGAATGAATTTGAAAATCTTTATGTAAGAAAATTTAGCAGAACCCTTTCTCATATATGTTTTGACATTTAGTTCATTCAATTCACAGGCCATTTGTTTATAACATTGGAATGTACATTCATATAATTAAAATCATTTTAAATTAATATTCTTTTTATTTTCAGAATGTGCTGAGTATATCCCCTAGGGGCGTGATGGTGAACCTATGGCACGCGTGCCACAGGTGGCACGCGGAGCCATAACAGAGGGCACATGAGACGTTGTCCTAGGTTAGCTCCAGAGCGCTTGCGCGCACTGGCCAGCTGATTTTCAGCCTTGAGGAAGCCGTTTTGCCCTTCGGATGCTTCAGGGAAACTTCCCTAAAGCCCCAGAGTGCAAAAAACCGCCCAACGGGCAAACTGGAAGTTCAGAAAATGCACTTCCATTTTGCCCATTGTGCTGTTCTTTGCACTCTGGAGCCATCAGGAAGCTTCCCTGAGCCCTCCGGAATGCAAAAAACAGCACAATGGCAAACTGGAAGTGTGTTTTTTCCGAACTTCTGGTTTGCCCATTTTTTCACTGTCCCAGGCTTCGGTGAGGCCTGTGCGCATGCGTGGGGATGGCGGGATTGTGTGCATGTGCAGGGGCAGCTCTGTGTGTGTGTGTGTGTATGCACATGCGTGGGGATAGGGAAGGGGTGTGGGCACATGCATGCATACTAGCATACCCACACACCCTTTTTTGGCACGTGAACCAAAAAAGGTTCGCCATCACTGCCCTAGGGTTTTACAAAATTGTATTGGGATCAAAGCAATGATTCAGTCTAGAGTAAACTGAATTACTTTTTCTGAGTCCTGAACATAACTATATAAACTATGAAAAAAGGCCTAAGATAAAGGATTTTTTCAGAATATTTTGCAAAACATCTTCAAATTCATGGCAAATATAAAATAAAAGCTAAAGCCAGACTAAATTAATTGTTTAAATAACTTTGCACTATAATTATACAGAGATAGATAATATAACATAAATTATAATTTTTTAAATTCATTCTACAGTATGTTTGTTCTCTTCATTCTGCTGCCGGGCACCAGGATTCAAACTGCATCCAAGCCAGCCCTTGTCTTGTGAGCAAAAACAGAATTGTAACTTTGGATTTAGCAATGAAATAACTGCAAGCAACAACAGAAAATGATTAGGGTCACACATTGCAACAAACCATAATGTGATGGTTTTACTTCACATGTTTTCTGAACCCTGCCATTGTGGGAACTCAAAATATTCCAGATGTTGCTGGCCCACAATTTTCAGTGCTGCTTACTATTTTCTATATGGGCAGCACTGTGAGTTGCTTACTTTGATTTAGCACAATGTGTGAGCTGTAATGTATAAGTACTGCTTTGTGAACATTTGAATGGGAGAAAACTAGAACAAGCCTCTTTTAGTGAGTGCAGTACTGCAGGCTACTTCGACTGCCTGCAGTTTGGCAGTTCAAATCTCACCAGGCTCAAGGTTGACTCAGCCTTCCATCCTTCTGAAGTGGATAAAATGAGGACCCAGATTGTTGGGGGCAATATGCTGATTCTGTAAACCGCTTAGAGAGGGCTGTAAAGCA
>JANHGD010006247.1:261940-276884 GCA_027560375.1 Imantodes cenchoa
CAAACAAACAAATAAATAAATAAATAAATAAATAAATAAATAAATAAATAAATAAATAAATAAATAAATAAATAAATTGTAGCCGGTTGCATTTGAATGCCCCTGTGTGTTACTATAGTCTGGGCTTCTGCTATGGCTGCGTCTACAGGTAGATGCTGGTAAGCCTGTATCAGGTTCAGTTTAATAAATATTTTCCCATTTCCCAGTAAGTCAGTAAGTGCTGCACAACTGGCACAGGGTAGGTGTTGGGTTGTAAGGCCTTATTTATTGTCCCCTTACAGTCGGCACACATCCTAATTGATCCATCCGGTTTCATAGGGGTGACTATAGGTGTTTCCCAGGTGACATGATCGACCAGTTCTAAAACCCCTTGAGCTATTAATTTGTGAGCTTCTTGTCCACTTTAGATCGGAGCACAAATGGGACCCAGTGAGGTTTGAGTCTAATGGGTGTGCCACTGGGGTCTAGGTTAAATGATATGGCTTTTCCTGTATATTTACCTAGACTCCCATCGAAGACGGTCTGGAAGTCAATTAGGAGCTTGTTCAGTCTGCTCCTTTGGATGTGATATATTCTGGTAAAGCCGATTCTGAGGGGCTTGAGCCATTCCACACCTAGCAATGTTGGTCAGTGTCCATCGATGACTGTAAGCGACAGCTCCCCTTGGAATTCTTTGAATTTGACCGGAACCTCTGCTCGTCCCAGTACTCGAATAGGGTTCCTGTGGAAATCATTAAGCCATATGTTTTGTGGCTTCAGTTGCTGCCATTAATTGTAGGCATGAGTTGCTTGAGGGTCCCCCAGGCCATAATAGTGAATGCAGATCCAGTGTCTATCTCCATATCACATGGAGTTGAAGAATTTTCTCCTTGCCCTGCATCTGAATGGCCCACAGTATGGTATAGACTCTTGGAGTCTTGATACACAAAGTTCTCCCTTCTCCTGCCCCTCTATCCTCCTGTATGGTTCTGTCCTTATTTGCTGGGACCCATGGGTGGTCTAGGGAGCATAGGAGTGGTTTGGTAATTTGCTAGTTTCAGGGCTCTGCAAGCATCCACTATATGGCCTTTCTTTTGGCAATGGGAGCAAATGGCTTCCCTGAATTTACAAGCCGCCCTTGTATGGTTGCCTAGGCAGCCAGAACAATGGAGCTTCCTGGGCTCAAATTCTCTGGGGCTCACCCTTCTTTCCTGTTGGATCCGGTACACATGGTCGTCTTCATACTCATATTCATTCTTGTCCTCCGGAACATCGGACCTCCAGTCAACCTGCCTTTGGGTTTGATGGATTCCGGTTGTTCTTTGGATGCTGGCTGCAGAGTTGTCTGATGATTCTGCAGCTGTTGCTTCATTTACCATGTCTTTGAAAGTGGTGCCTCTGCAAATCATGAGTTTCTTTTGAAGAGTCAGGTCCCTCATGCCCAGGATTACTCTGTCCTTCATCATTTCCTCTGGGTTAGCAAACTCTCATTTGGATGCAAGTTCCCAGAGTTTGGCGACAAAATCATTGATTGATTCCCCCTCTTGTTGTCTCTAATGGTAGAACTCATTTCTGCATACCATCGGGGGATCAAAGGGTGCATAGTGCTCTCTCAGCATCATTTGCAATATAGACTAGGAAATTGACCCTATGTCTGCTGGTGCCACCAGGGTTTGAGCCATCTTGTATGTCCGTGGCCCACAGGGTTAGGTTAGGAAGAGAGCCCTTTTTCGATTGTTGGGTACATCTATAAATTGTTCGCTTCCAAGAACGTGCAAAACCGGGACATGTAGGTTTGCCAATCTTCTGTCTTTGAATAGAAGGCTGGAGCTGGTGATTGTTGGTATGCCATCTTTTTGGTTTGGCCAGAGCAGATCGGATCATGCTTCAAAGATGGCCGCGTATGCCACAAGGTGCCTTTGTTCTGTTGTCTTCTTCCACTGCCTTCGTTGCCAGTGTTAGATTTGCACAGGAATGAAGAATTGAGACGTAGAACAGTTCAGAACCTTTATTGTAGCAAGCAAGTACTAAGCAAAGAACTACCAGCGAGCGGCAGGGAAGCCGCTTTCAAGGGCTTCCCTGCAACCCAACCAGTCAGTGACAGTCATTCAAATCTGCCATTGCTATATTGGCCAATCAGTGGCGACTATGCAAATTTACTCCGTACGTCAGTACGTAACAGTTGTACCATGATACTTAGTTTTAATTCATTCTGGGAGATGCAATGGGTACTGAAAAGGATGAGTCCCAAACAAACCATGTGACTTACATGTAACTGTTTGTTATGGCTGGGAAGAATTTTCTATCTTTTCCTTGTCCTATGTCAGTGACCTTCCCAGCACGGCTGACTTCCTGTCCATTCCCCTGAGCTGTTCTCCTCTTCCTATAGCAGAACATCAAATGCTAAACAAAGAATGAGTATTGGGACATTTTCATGTCAAAATGCATTGAGAACCAAATTCAACAAGTACCACTGTATAATGATATTTATACATTCTACTAGATATCAATTAACCTTTTATTATGCCATACTAAATTATGTTCATTTGAACCATGATTTGTGGCAATAAACTGTAGTTTATAAACCCCACTGCTGGATTCATACTGTTTCTTAAGTCTTAAATTCTTTTTTGGCTCTGTGTGCTATGTAGATATATTTCAAAGTAGATATGTGTAAGATTTCATTATTAGATTCATTACCAACATTCTTCAACAAGAATATTCAAGTTGTAACTGAATCCTTATGACAATAAAGGTTTATTTCTTGTTATCCAACAAGACAGGGAAATTCCTTATCCAAACAAAAACTATGTTCAAAATTCTTTACGCCTAATCTGTCAGTTTTTCTGAGGCAAAAAAAAATACATGGGAATACTCTTCGAATGCATTTGAGAATACAGTACATTTGGCTAAAGCAATGAGGACAAAAAATGATGGCAGTGGATGCCTACATAAAAAAGACCTAAAACCAATAGCATTTTCAAAACAAAAAAATAAAGATCATTTGAGATAGAGCAGGAAATAAAGTCATTGGGAAAAAGAATGTAAATCATGAAGAGAAAGGCAACAGAAATCAAAAGCAGCCTTTTTTTTAAATGAACATGTATTTTCTCCTTCAAGATCTAACCTTGTTTCCACTTTATTTATTTATATTACATATTTCTTAACTGCCCATCTGCTTCAGGGAGGCACTTTGTCTACACTACCATCAATGCACACTCTAATCTCATGTATACATGACAATAAGTCCTATTGAAATCAATTTCTTGGTTTTACTGGTACTTCTTACTAAACATTGAGCATTGCCTTTCTGAAATAGGAGTCCCGTGCAGGTTTTACTCTGCTAGTCATTGCTGTCTGTAGGGGACAGTGCTCATCTCCATTTCAAGGCCATTGAGCCAGCATTGTCCGAAGATGTTTCTGTGGTATGTAGCCAGCATGATGCAGTTACCTTCCCACCAAAGTGGTACATATTTATCTACTTGCATTTGTATGCTTTTGAACTACTAGGTTGGCAGGAGCTGGGGTGAGGATGGGAGCTCACCCCATAATGTAGAGCTTGAGTCTTGAACCTGGGCTGCCGCCTTTCCAGCCGACAAGTCTAGTGTCTTAACAATTGAGCCACCATGCTGCCCTTCTGAACTAAGAGCTTTCAAATATGTCAGACTAAATACTCCCAGTATGATCAAAGACACAAGTGCCAAACTCGATCACGTCACATGATGTCACATGATGTATTACAATGTTTTTTGCCTTTGTGGAGCTGGGGTGGGCATGGCTTGCTCATGATGCATCTAGTCCATGGGCCGCCAGTTTTAACACCTCTGTTCAAAGGCAACACTAGCAGGAATTCCTGGAGCTGAAATTCAATTATCTGAAGGGCACCAGTTATACAGAACTCTGCAAGTTAATTTGGAAATGTCATTGATCCAGTGGGTGAACAATTCATGAAAGTATGCATAGGATTTCAGACACAATCCAAAATCTATGTTCTAATATCACACAGTTATCAGAAGGATATTTAGAAATAAATTAGAGGAATCGCTGCATACTACTGAATAACAGTTACTAGAGAAGAAACAAGGACCTCGATGCAACAAATTGCATTAATCGATGTGTTGCTTGGTTCAGAAATCATTGTTAAGCTATGATTTGTTTAAGTTTACTTTGTGGAGCAAACCAAAATTGACTAGATTCACATGTCTCATTAAACAACAAACCAGCAGCCACATTATAGCTTCATGTAATATCTGAATCCTCTCAGCAATGAAAAACAGCTTTTAATTTTGGCTTAAAGGAAGGTAAAGTCCTGAGCACAGGAATGAAAAAAATAGAATGCTAGCTAATTTTAAAGGCTAAAGCTAGTATACATGTGTTTGCATAAGTCAAATGTCCCCATTTTCACAATTAGCAGGTATTCACAAAACATTAATGATGTGTTAATATTGTACAGTGAAGGTAAGTCACCAGATGGAGGGTTTTGTTTTGTTTTTGCAAATCCATATTGACACATTTTATTTCCTCTTTCGGGAAGTAAGAATAACTGAGGCACCAAATAACAACTTTGCCAGCTTCCTGTAGAATTGAGCCATAGCTTGCTAATAAAAGCAAAGCACAACAATGGGATGAAGTAATTTTAATAAAAATCTATCCAAGTTGGAATGTATCAATTCAATTAATAAATGGAATTAACAAAACAAATATCTTTGTAGAGAAATAAATATAGAAAATAGGCATGTATAACTGCTAGAGTCTGGCTACAGCTAGAATCATACCATGTATTAAGTTGTAATGTAATTATTTGCTTAATTTCAAGACCACTAAGGGCTGATCACAAACAAAAAACCAATCTTCCTGAAGGAGATTTAATGGTAAAAATGGGGGTTAGAGTACAGACTTTTGAAACCTCATGTAGGATTCTTTCAGCCCTCCTTTCTTAATGAGTTCAGTAAAGATGGGTCTCTATAACTTTTTCATTTCTTTTTCCCAAGCTGTTTAACATGGTGGACTAAGAATCTGTTGCTTGATAATTCTGTGGTCTCTTCTTCTTGTGATGGCTCTTCAGAATGTCAGCAGGATGGGAGCCATCCAGATTTTGAGGGGAACCTCAAATGATTCAAGGCAGCAGGCAGAATTCTGAATTAGAAATAAAAACTCTTCGGTTTACTGTCTTTGCAAAAAAAAGAAAGAAGAAGAAGCCATTTAAAGTTATTCTCCTGTAGTCCTCTATTTACAACAGTTCTTTTAGTGACTATGCAAAGTAACAACAGCACTGAAAAAGGTGACTTATGACCGTTTTTCACACTTACGACCACTGTAGTATTTCCATGATCATGTGATCAAAATTCAGACGCTTGGCAACTAACTTTATATTTATGATGCTTGCATTGTCCCAGGGTCATGTGGGCATCTTTTATGACCTTCTGGCAAGTAAAGTAAACCCAGATTCACTTAACAACCATGTTACTAACTTAACAACTGCAGTGATTCACTTAACAACTGTGTCATAAAATGAGGCAAACCTAACTTATCAATTGTTTCATTTAGCAACAGGAAGTTTGGGCTCAATTGTGATCATAAATCAATAACTACCTGTATTAGGACAAGGGAAATATTAGTTTATTTGTCAAAATAATCAAAAAAGTTAAGCTGGAGGATTGGGCAAAACAAAAATGAAATATTGATTCAAAAAATAATTCAAAAAAGGAGAGTATTTTTGCATATTGATTTATATGTTAATTTTTAAAACATTTATATAATTTGTCTATTATTTTGAGAAACATTTTCAGTCATTTGCCCCCATTAAACCCAGTTTATATCTTAGGCTGGATTTATTAGTTTTCGTTTCAATCCTTTGTAATACAGTATTATTTTTTAAAGAAAACAAACTTTTATTTCTCATGTATAAAAAGTAATAAAACCAGGGGTTAGGTGACCACCTCCTTATGGCTGTTTTCAGATAAGAAGCTCAAAACACCAGGGCAACAAGAGCATTGGACAAAAACAAAGCAAGCAATAACAAAGTCTTTTAGCCCTGGTGGTGCAGTTGTTAGAATGCAGTACTGCAGCTACTTCTGTTGGCAGCCAGCTGCCAGGAGTTAGACAGTTCAAATCTCACCGGCTCAAGGTTGACTCGGCTTTCCATTCTTCAGAGGTCGGTAAAATGAAGACCCAGGTTGTTGGGGGAAATATGCTGACTCTGTAAACCACTTAGAGAGGGATGTAAAGCACTGTGAAGCAGTATATGTCTAAGTGCTGTTACTATTTATACAGCTGTCCATATATGTTTCTTATTAAAGTGAACATATTTCAGTAGAATTGTCCAGAAAATGCAAGGAAGACTTTGGTTTGCTGTCTGCTCTTTTTCACTTACCATACTTTTCTCTGGGCTTTTCCACACTACACCTTTGGTACTTTAAAATAATAATTTAAAAATATGCAGGTTTCAAATTAGCAAGCTTCTTGTTATGTAAGTATTGTAATCATTGTGCAGTTACAGAATTCGTGGTAAGGTTCTAAAATACATTAAAAAGTAATAGAGCAGTTAAGAAAGTTTTTTTTTTAAAGCTCTTTGTTCCGCCTGCATATCAATGTATTTTTATACTTTCACTGTATGTGTGTGTGTGTAAAATTTCATTTGATATATGTGGACTTCCTGGTCTCAATTATCATTTAACTATAATACTTAAAATGCAGTATGTCCACAGCTTGAAGTTTAATCCTGACGGGGCTTAAGGTTTGATTTAGCCTTTCATCCTTCCAAGATCAGTAAAATGAGGACTCAGATTGTTGTGGGTAATATGCTTACATTGTAAACTGCCCAGAGAGTGCTGTAAAGCACTATGGGGCGAGATAAAGGTCTAAGTGTTGTTGCTATTACTACTGCTAAGTGAACACTACTTATATTAGTTTTGTAAGCTATCAGAAGACAAGACTAAAGTTCTCAGGAACAGGGACTTGTATTCTGGAAAATGCCACACCAAGTACAAGTAGATTGACAGGTAGATAATAAGTATAGCCTATGGCAAAGAATTGCATGTTTTAAATTGTTCTCTTTCAACACTAATCCAGGGCTTCCTGGCATGCAACACCACCATTTCCCCCCCTCTGATTCAGTTTAAACATTCTGAGTCAAATCAGAATTCAGGCACAGTTTGACTTTACTTTTCTATATATAGTTTTTCCTGTTGAAGATAAATTTAATCCATGCTCTGTCCGTCTGAGGATGGCATTGCTTGGGACAATTACTGAGCAAATGTTGATAACAGATTGCCATCAGTATTTAAGAAATTCTTAGTGTCTTTGTCATTCTTCTACTATACAACTCCTTCAGGGAGAGGGGACTATTACCAGGGCTGTGTTTTAACAAGTAGCCCTCTAGGTACAAAGCTGTTGTCTCTCAGTACTGCAGTGGAGGCAAGGCGAATGATGCAATTCTATAAAAACTGAATCACCTGTGTGAGGTAATGATTTGAAAAAGTTCCACAGGTGTTTAAGTATTAGGGCAAAAAGGTCTTGCCTGAGATAAATATTAGTTTGGGATGATTGTTATATACAGTAGATGATGGGACTTCAGTTGTGATAGCCTTCATTCTGGCACATGAGGAAAGTTTATTATTATCTAAGAATTATGAATCTCTTCATAGATTCATCCCAAATTTTCTACCTGGCCTTTCTTTTTAACTGTCTAGTTAAAAAAGGAACTGTTTGTTCCCTTCTGTTTCTAGTCTCTCTCTTCTTCTATTCCTTCTCCATTGATTACATCTTTAGGTCAGTTTATTTAGTGATAGTAAACAGCCACATGATCATCTCTTTTCTGCTCAGTTGTACTTGCAGCTCTAGTTGGCTGCAGTAATACAGCACTTTCATGTGGTATTATTGAGATAGCTAGAAAAGAAGAATCTGAGTAGCCCATTAAAACAGCATAGAAATGGCAAAAATAAAAAGGTCTATCTTGGCTCGGGTTTCCTTGGAAAAAAATAGCATGACATACTCATGACCAGGAAAACAAGCATCAGCAATCAGTGGTTTGCGTTGCACATTTTCACTAATTACATTTAGGTACTACATTGAAACTGTGTACTTTGTTCTTCTGGTTTTAGATCCATCTGCTTAACACCTCCATATAGTCATAACTATGAGTAAAAGAAACATGTTTTTTTTTAAAAGATCTTATGTTTCTGATTGTGGTTTTTGTAATTGTTTAAAGACTGTTTTTTTTTAAACCCTCTATGTTCACCTATATAATGAACAACCACTTTCATAATAAGACAGTAGACTTTGCTGACTAGACATTATGTAATCACTCACTTTTAAGGTTATATTAAGAATCCCTTTAAACTCATTAAGACACTGTTATCATACATAATAGTTCATGGAGGAAATTAAATACATATAAGGAGCGCCGTATTAATTTAAGCAAAACTGTAAGACAATCTGGAGCCAATGCCAATTTAACATTCTTCAAATTTATTATTATATATTTCCACAGCAGAGATTTTAGCACCAATTTTAAGTAATTAGTAAGAATCAAAGACTCTGCAACACAACTTTGAAGTATCTTACAATCACAACACCACATTAATTGATGAACTTTAAAACCACATTGAAATTGTTATATAGAGAATAAACTACAATGGATTAAGTTCACATATCTTTTTTTTTTTTAGCTTACACCTCTTTTACTCTGGAAATAAAGTAAACCTAACACTTCTTCCTCTAATTTTTTTCCATCAGAAACCGTGTGTGATGTTTGGATTAGAGATAATGACTGTCCCCAAAAAGCATTATTAGCTTCTTGTCCTAAACCTGAGTTTTCCTAATTGTAGTCCAATATCTATAGCTTCCATAAATCTTTATAAATACAGAGACTAGGCCCAAATCAAACAAATAGTATTATAACTCAGATGTGTGAACCCAGTCTACATCAATCTTCCCCAAACTTGTATCCAGCACAAATGCAGGATTTTCAATATTCACAATCTGTAGAATGTATGGCAAATAGCTCTGATGGACAGGAATTTTGAAAGGAAGAAATCTAATTCAGTAGAAGATTACCATGTTTACGAATGCTGACATATTAAAGACCAATGCCCTTTCCTATTGTCAACAAATTTCTATAAGCCTTATTCATAAGTAAACCCTACTCACTAATTTCCAACATTTATTTTTTGAAAACACTGGTTCCTATTGACCATGGCTTATTACTAATGAATAGCTTCATTTTGGACCTTTGAATGATACAATATTAATTTTTTTGAACATTAATTTTATACAGGCTAACTATAAAGTATGCAATTGTGTATATACTATGCATATTTGGGACTTTACAATTCAAACTTACAATAGAAAAATAGAAAGCAATTGAATGATTCATGAAAATATGCCTACCTTCATATCAAAACAATGGTTTTCTATTAGTGTTCTTTGGAAATTATGCCTAAATGACAAAACAAAACAAAGAGGGTCTTGTGCTCCGAAGTACTACTCAGCTGATACAAACACTGATCCTCAAAAGTTCAGCTGGCACTCCCCTTGCAAACTGAATTAATGCTTTTTAGTCTAATTAAGAAGGCAGCCTTGATACAGGAAAGTAGTTTTCTGACTGTATGGTCAAGGAAGAATATAAAACCAGTCCTCTGTTGCAAATCTTTAATCCAGTATGGATAGAGACTTATGTTTTACAAAACTAGATTAAATTATAATTAGCAAAGTCTTGCAAAATAACAAAGCAAAATTTTTCTCAGGGGGAGAAAAATAATCGTAATAGTTGCCATTTTCCAAAGACGACACTGAAAGTTCTGTGCTTTAAAAAATATTTTATAAAACTTAAGGCCAAGAATGGGGTATGGGGCAGGGGCAAGTTCCTCTTACCTTACTACCGGTGCACTGCGTGAGCATCTTGACATTTTGTGAGCGTGCACATATTCTACACTTGTGCGCACACGCACATCCCGTCGTGCAATTTTGCTTCCACGCATGCGCAGAAGCAAAGAATCACCAAAATCACGCATGCACGAACGTCCCCTCATGAGATTTTGCTTCCGCGCATGTGCAGAAGCAAAAGATCACCGAAAATTAGTAAAAAAAATGGCAACATGCATGGACTGACAAAGACAGCACCGGAGTCGTTGCATGCAAATTGCGCAATCGGTGGGCCACTACTGGACTATCGCATTGGACCGCACCGGTAGGAACCCACCTCTGGGTATGGGGGAGCCACCCTGAACTCCCATTTAACTAGAAAAGTTTACATGGGGCGAAGGAAATATAGGGAGGCCATCGCAGCCCTCATAACCATGGGCTTGCCAAGAGCCACACTTAAACATTTGTATAAAATGAACCAATGCAGGTTGTTCTCTACCACAAGATTGTATAACGTTTCCAATTGAACAGTCAATGAGCAGCTTTGTTTTCAGGTGTCAATTCTGCAAACCAAAATGGCGGTGTTTATAGGTTCTCATGTAGGTTGAGATATTCCTATTGTGGGTGAGGGGTAGCAGGACATTCAACTTGGTTAATATGCCACAGTGGCTTTGTATGTCCTGACGTGGAGCAAGTCAGGATATGATAAACTTTTTAACTGGCGATGTTGTGGATCGATGCAGGCATAGTGGTACTTCAAGTAATGCTGTTTTGTTAATGATGTTCAGTAGGTGGGCCGATCTTTATTTCTTTAATCTGATTTAGGACTACGGAAATAAAATAATGGTTGATATCATATACACCTCCAAGGCAGGCTATACATAGAACAAAAAATAAATGAAAGCAAGAAAGGGCATAATGGTTAAGTCAAAGATATGTGTTCAGAACCTGATTGTCACAATGGACATAGCTAAATGCAACTAAGAAGTTTATATCCCCCTTCCCTATAATTGCTTTCTAATAATTAATGCAATCTCCATATTCCATTACTGTTCAAAGCTAAATACAAGCTTACCGGTCTATCCCAAATACCCTTTATTAAATATATTCCTAATTGAGATGCTGAGAGAATATCTAGAAATGTTTCTACTTAGCTAGCCAGGGATTTCATATTTCAAGTTTGCTTCACTCTGAATCCTAAGATTATTAAATTCCAGGATTGCCTACTCTTCTGATGAAATGCAAGTGGGGTGGCCTTCCAGAGGAGACATCAGAGCTCGCGCGCGGCCAAACAAAAAAAGACGACCCAAAGCCACTACGATCACGAAAGACAGCATGAGAGGAGTATTTTACTGCAGCTGGCGAACGTCAAGAGGAGGTGGAGACTCGGTTGGAGAAGCCGTCCGATTGCTCCACCTCCTTGCGAAAGCCTATAAACAGCCACCGAGGAGGCTCTAGGTTCGTTTCTTCGACAGCCGCGCTTGAGGTGAGGGGCCTCTCGCTGCAACCGGCAGGTAAGTGGCGAAGTGAGGCGCGCGTAGCGCGCTACATAGAGAAGCAAGCGGACAATGCCGGGACTTTTCTCGCGATTTGTTTTCCTTAGCCGCCTCGACCATCTCCGCTTTTGTGCCTTAGCTCTGCTTGGAGGCTCCTGAAGTTAGTTGCCGCCTGGCCAATCCGAGGAATTCTGCGGAGAGGCTTCACTGGGGTCTGACCGGTGGCAATGACGGAATCGCCTTTGCAAAGGCCGTCAAACGCGACCACCTCTAGCGGGGGCGTTTCCAAAGATGCTTATTCCAAAATGGAAGGTTTTGCGAGGTTTTTTTTTCTTTTCTTTTTTAAAGCGTCTGCTGGAATGAATTATTTCTTTAGCTTGGAAGACTGGCTCCCTCGTAACCAAGTACGGGGTGGGTGCAGAAGCAGAACCTCTGTACATCCAATGTCTGTGGGAGTTTCGCGATTTGTCTAGGATTGATCGTTCTAAATCCTGTCTCCTCCCTTAAGTAGGTAATTGTCTTTGTTTTCTTCTCCTGCATTCTCCTCTCTGGCTCCCACCCTTCATTAATTGCACTAATAAGGAACTCATTCAACCCAGATGTCTTCGCTTAACTTCTTTTTCCTTAACTTCAGGGAGGATCTCAGCGTCCTCCCTGGCCTGACTTGCTCTAGACTAGAGGATGCTGAACTTTTGTTTTTGTTGGTTTTTAGATCAAGGGCTGAGTTCCCCTTCTGAAGGTATTGAGGGAAAGTTCTGTCATTTTTAATTGAGAAGTTGTAATCTGTTTAAAGGAATCTATTGCATCCTGGCCAGAAGAGAGCTGTATTTTGTGAAAAGGCTGTGATTATATAGCTTAATGGAATGAAAAAAACCAAAATTTCAAGAAGAGATCAGACAACCAGTGGTACGGAATGGTCTTCTGCTTGATCACTGGGTTGAACTAAAAGACCTCCAAGCTATTCTATGTTCTAATTTAGCTTGATCCGATTTATGAAATCTCTGTAAACTCTGTTGCTTATGAGAAAGCAGGTTGATATGTGAAATTGTAGCCTCTAGCTAACGATTGAGAGCTTAGTAACACCTTTTCAGATTCACACGTTTTATTAAAAGGCATCCGCTTTCATGAACTCTTGCTCATCAAGTTTATGTCTGCCAGCAAACTGCTATTAAAAGGTGCACTGCTCATATATAATATAGATTTTGGATTATATCACTGAGAATAATCATGTTAAAAGCTCAATAAAACACTATCTCCTTTAGTGCACGTGGGTGTGCTAGTAAGGAAATGTTTGAGATTTCTTGGTTTATGATGGATACCCATTGGGGTTGAATATTAATTTAAAATGGAAGTGATTATAGGATAGCTGCCCTTTTAAAAAAAAAATGCAGCCTATCTGCTGGAGATTCCCATATTTCTCTTTCGTGAGATTTTTTTTTTACATTAAATGATCCTTAGTAAAAGTATGAGTGGTAAACCTCTTAATAGAAAACGAATTGATGCATGTAATGTAGGTTAATCACATTCATTGACAGTCTATGTCAGGGCTGTCAAACTCCTGGCCCAGGATGCGTCACGTGCACACCTACGCCCAGTTTAGCGAATGGGGGAAAAACTCCAGATATGTCACATATTGATACACTTGGTCTATGTGGTTGGCTTGCTGATGTTGACTATATTATCCTCAAAGGTTGCAATAATGGAAATTCTTGTCTTGAATATGAATGAGAATGCATTGAGAATGTAACAAAAATTTTAAATATTTACTGAAAATGACTGTCCATTGTTGGATGGATTTGTAAACATGATGCTGTCATCTATATTTCAAAATAGTTAAGTTTGAATTTTGTCAGTGCAATATTTACAAACTTCTCAGGAAATTTTGAATAATCTCAAACAGGCAATTTATATTCTGTTTTATAATTTCCATCAAAATATTTTTCATTTTATTTTTAGATTGAATTCTTACTCTTTAACACATATAACAAGTTTTGTCATAAAGGTAAAATGAGGAAAGATAGAAAATCTAATGCTGTTGCTTTCCTATGGTAGATCCCAAGAATTATGTAGCCGTCTTATCTGATTCACAGAACTTGTTCTACAGCCTCCAAATTGGACTATAGAAAATGTTATAGGCTGGAGGTGTTAAATAGCATGGAAATGACTGGAGAATAGAAGCTAATTTTAGATATTTTATTAAAACTTATTTTTTTACTGTGTTGAGTATATTGAAGGTAAAATTGTGTAGTATAGAAATACATTTTATCTTGCTTTACAATCATGATGAAAGTATCCTATTGTAAAAATACTTTATCAAACTTTGGAAAAAACATGGGCCGAATACATTTTTAGGGAGATAGCACCAGAGGCGGGTTCCTCCCAGTTCAGACCAGTTCGCCCGAACTGGTAGCGACCTCCTGGTGACGTCATGGAACTGGTTCGGTCGGTGCCGGTCCATGGGCACCGCCATCTTTCTTTTTAATTTTTTTAAATTTTTTTGTCAATTTTTTAAATTTTCTTATGAGCATGCGCAGAAGCTGAGTTTCTGACTCTGCGCATGCATTGCCATCTTGTTTTTAGCTTTTTATTATTATTTTCTGATTTTTTGGCACTGCGCATATGTGCGCCCATGAGGCGCGGCCATGCGGAGTGGGAGGTAGCGAACTGGCAGCGAGGTAAGTTAGAACCCATCCCTTGATAGAACTAGTAAACTAGTCATTTTTTGAAGTAGATGGAATAACATAAAAATCCATATTAAAAGAAATATAGTACATTAGCTATGTATACTTGTATAGCTCATTACAATTTATGAAATGCCTTGCATTGATTTTCTTTTCTAAAAAAGCCTTTGAGATTTAGGGCCAAAGTATGTTACACTATTATTAGGTTGTGTACTTTAAAACTTAAGATAATTATAAAAACGATATAAAAAATGAAGATTGTCATTGGCTTAAAGATATTTAATATAGTACAGGTAGTGCTAGACTTACAACAGTTCATTTAGTGACCATTTGGAGTTACAGTGGCATTGAATAAAGTGACTTATGACCATTTTTCACACTTATTACAGTTGCAGCATCCCCATAGTCCTGTGATTTACATTCGTATGCTTGACAGCTGGTTCATATTTATGACGGTTGTGGTGTCCCAGGGTCACGCGATCCCCTTTTGTGACCTTCTGACAAACAAAATCAATGGGGAAGCCGGATTCACTTACCAGCCAACTTAACAATTGCAGTGATTCATTTAACAAATGTAGCGAGAAAAGTTGAAAAAATGGGGCAAAGCCCACTTAACAAATTTCTCACTTAGCAAAATAAATTTTGGGCTCAATTGTTGTCGTACATCAAGGACTACCAGTACTTTCATAGAGGCCTTAGATCTAAAACGGCAAGTATTGATATCTGAACAATAACAAATACTCAATAAGATATTGTTTCAGATATAAATAATCAGCCTTGCTTTCTGTAAGAATGACATAATAAATTCCCAAGCATTGTTTTGCAGTTTATCAGTAGAACTAGCTAAATACCCGTGCTTCACTATGAAACTATGTGATGGGGCTTGATAAATTGACACTTAAAGCTTGAAAATTAATGAGTAGT
>JANHGD010006247.1:287803-299216 GCA_027560375.1 Imantodes cenchoa
TTCTTTTATGTATACTGAGAGCATATGCACCAAGACAAATTCCTTGTGTGTCCAATCACACTTGGCCAATAAAGAATAAAGAATTCTGACCATCTGTGGGGCGGGTGTACTCTTCCAAGTAACACAATGCAAGGGCGGCCATTCATATATAATATGGTAGTTCTAGACAGCTTTCTGAGGAGATTATTACAGATAGAGAGCTTTTGCTTTAAATTGCAACAATGTCGTTTAATGTTTGATGTTTGATCCAGTGTAATGCCAAGGTAATGTGGCATCTTGCAATGTGCCAAACTTATTACATCCCAGATAATATAGAGGCTACGTCTAGCCTGCCTGTTTTTGAGATGAAATGCACAGACATTACTTTTTGATGGATTAAGTTTTAGTCTATTCTCATTATAGTATTCTGACATATTCTTAAGAGCCAGAATAAACTTGTCTTCCACCTCCTCAAAGTTCTCTTAGTAAGTGCAGTAAGTGCCAAATCATCACCATAGATGAAGGGCAATATATCAGGATCAACAGGTTGATCATTGATATATATTTTGAATAACAGAAGAATGCAAGAAATGTCTGCAGTGTCGCCCTTGTATTAGGCTCATAATAGTTAAATACTTACATTATACTTTAAGTGCATCATTGAGCTGAGAATAGTGCATTCTCTCCCGATGGTGTGTCATTTAACTCAAAACTGGCCTGGCTGATCTTCACAATTATTTTTTTATAAGGATCACTATTATTTAGCAACGGCTTAATGTAATGTCTTTATTTGTAATGTCTTAGAGCAACAAGTGTGGATTTGGCCAGGAGCAAAAGATTCAGATGTTAAATTGATGGTAATAACAGTAATGAACTCATATTCAAGACCTACATGTCTGAATTGTATTTAAAGTAATTGCCAGCATGCAAACACAGGCACGTTGGATTGAGATGCCTACTTGTTGATTACACCAAGTTAATAAACGTCTAATTTGAACTGGGCAATATACAATATGCAAAGGGAAATATCCTACTATTATATGTATGATGAGATTGACTTCTAAGCTAATTACCATCTATTTGTATCACCAATACCTGGCTTTACAATAATTAAATGACCAGTCGAAATTCAGTCACGGTAAGCAATAAGTATGCTCATATTTATCTTTAAAAACTAGCTATTGCACTTTTTGTTTGTAACTTAATTTAAATGTTCCAAAATTTCGTGCCTCTTATCATCCAGTCTAAATGCCGAATCTCACTCTGGGGCTAAAACTATATTTCAATGTGTAAAGTATTTCTCTTCCTTGAATTTTTCATGTCTCTAGTTCACTCAAACCTAGCTTTATCCACTGCTACTTTAGGTTGATGAGAACACAATACAAAAATACAAATCCTAGCAACATTATTCCCATTCTGGAATGGTAAAACTCTGTAATCTTCCCTTGTGTGACAATTCTACATGGCAGGGGTGACAAGGGTTGAATGCTGTCATTCTTGGGGATTCTGTGAATTGATAAGAGGAATGTCACTGGGACACTTTGACATATGACAGTCTTCACAATGCAAAAATATTAAGATTTAGCACTCACAGCAAAATTCTCAGATGTGTAGAAAATTTGAATATGAAGAAACTGTATAACGTTTCTGTTGCAAACTTGATCCATAAGACCACCTACTTTCAGGGAAGAGGCCATTGTTCAGTTTTGTTGGGAAACTGCACGTATAGTTTTGAAACAGAGTAGGACAGTGATGGTGAACCTTTTCGGCACTGAGTGCCCAAACCAGAACGTGCGTGCATGCACATGCATGGGCCGGAGCACCAGAAACCCGAAGACCAGATGGCATGCACATGCCTGATTTTGGGCCATTTTCAGGCTGTTTTTTAGCCTGGAAAACAGCCCGGAAAACGGCCTGTTTTTTGGGTGTTTTGGGCCATTTTTTGCAGGCTGTTTTCCTGTTGAAATGGCTCATGGTTGAAATAAGAGTGACTTTCTCCACAAAATAGAAATAGGAAATTTGCTGTTAGAAGCCAAAAGTGGTGGTTCTGTGGCTGGGTAGAAATAGCAATAACACTTAGACTTATATACCGCTTCATAGCCTTCTCTAAGCGGTTTACAGTCAGCATATTGCCCCAAAGAATCTGGATGTTGAAGTTCTACCTATGACTGATGCATTTAGTGCATGGGTGTCAAATTCAATCGAGTCACGTGGCGTATCATGTTTTTTGCCTTTGTGGAGCTGAGGTGGGAATGGCCTGCGCATGAAGCATCCAATCCCCGGGCCGCCAGTTTGACAGGCCTGATTCAGTGGAACTTCTGATAGCAATTATTTATATCCTAAAAGAAAGATGGTTGTAATCAACATCATGGAGTGTGCTTGGCTTTTCCAAGGGATATAACTAAGGATCCATATTCCTAGAGGTATGGAAGGTGATACTTGCTGAATATTATACTATTTGGATTGTGTAAATCATGCAAGTATTTAAAAGTAGTAGGCAAATAAAAGAATGAAGAAAGGTGAATACATTGGTTTCTAATGAATTTAAATTTTACATTATTTTAGGATTTCACTCAACAAATTAAGATGCTTAAATGTATAATTTGATTTGATTCTAGCAAATACACTGCTCAACTAAATACTACTACACCCATTTGGAGCAATTTTACACATACATACTTTATGTTACTACTGTGTGAAGGTTTAGATAGCTCTTGGCCTGTGTGCAATTGTCTACAAAGGAAATATATGCTGCAGGAATCAATCTGTGTATAATTCAGTTTTGCATAATTGCAGACCATTTGCAGACAGCTGACATTGTGCAAGCATAAACAGCTGTTTCTGCTCCTTATGTGAAAGTATTTGTTCCCACAAATTCCAACTGTATGCGAAGTACCACAATGTGCATGACCAAGGGAAGACAAAATAGTCCTGCTAGCAAACATCATAATTCATTTGATGAAATGAATAACTGTCCTTTTCTCTATTTACAAGGCAAGGCAGTTATTGTATTGTACCTCAAAATGTTTATTTGTTAGCATTCAAGACTAACTGTAGAATGAGGTACATTTCATAGTTAAGGCAAATTCTTATTCAAGTGTTCAAAAATTGAAGGATCTTATCTTCTTTTATCAATCAAATACTGTTACATTTTACATACTTTTATATCCGATGATTTTAATGGTTGTTTAATGTATATTATGCTGTCACCCAGAGTCATTTGAAACAAGATGGGTGGCAAATAAATTTAATAAATTTATAATATATAAATTTAAAATAAACAAACACATAAATAAATAAATTACAGTAGTCTCCTTAGTACATTCATAGTAATAGCATAGGTAAAATAAGCATAAGTAAAATAAGGTAAGTTGCTTTCCATGTGAAGGCACACGTATGCATTATTTATCAGTCCTCTGTGGCTAATGTCACAAGTGACATCTATGAGCAGTCTTTAACAAAGCAAGTATTGGGGGGGGGGAGTTTTCTCTCCCTTAATAGATTTGCATAGGATAACATTAATTGTCATTAAATACTTCCTGCTTTTTCTCCAATCTCAAGAAGGCCAGGGCAGGGAGGTGATGAGAAGTTAAAGGTCGAATTGTAGGATAGTCTGTACAAATAATTTTCTTGCCCATCAGCATTTGAATTATTTTTCATTCTCTTTCTTGCCCATTCGCTAAAAACATTAACAAAATAGATAAATTCTTTTTACTTAATCAGGAAAGATTCAAAGAGCTCTGGCCATTAGTCAAGCTCACAGAAACCTGACTACTGAGGAGAAACAAGTGCCTCCTAATTTGGGTTCAGTCAGACTCCATCTCTAACTAAAGAGAGATCTCCAGAGCTGGGCCACTGGAGCAAAATAATCAGAGTAATAAGCAAAGCAAGGGAAAAAGCTAACACAAGCAGTAGTATCTAGGAGACAAATGTTTATTTGATTAATAACTTAAAAAAAATGACAACTTTATGGAAGGGGAACTATTTTATTAAACCTTTTACAGATTTTGTTCACAATGTAATACATCAGTCATAACAATAAAATAATACTTGGCACAGTTATAAATAAATTAGAAAAACAAAATATTCAATTTAAAACAGTGATGCACTTTTAATGCATGTTAATTGTTGAAAAGAAAATCAGGGGGGAAAGTTGTGCATGGGAAAACTTAAAACCTGCAAAATATATGTATAATTTTTCTAGGTCACATGTTAATCCTTAGTATATCAATGAATGTCAAACTTATCTTTTAATTGGATTCACAGAGGCCTTAGGGTGCTGCAATACATTCAACAAGCAGAAAAAAATATTTTATATATTTTCCCCTTTTGGGTTCCAGACTATGCATTTCAAAATTTCTGGCAATAGAATAATTCTAGGTGCCTCAAATATTGAACCTTTATCTTCCACTACTTTTTCTCTGACAATTATGCAGAGTACAAAAACAAAATTAATACTTTTTCCCCACTTAAGATTTACTTTTTATTGTATGAAGGACAAGTATTTGGACAACAACTCTACATGGTATACATTTTTAGATATAGCAGAAGAGCTACAAATATATTCATCTTCTGAGGCCTTTCAAAAGCAATTATTTATGAGAAAATACATTTTTCCCAAAGCAGAATCAAGGGTATTAAGATTCTAAACATGATTATTAAAGGAGAAAACATGATTATTAAAGGAGAAAATAAATAGGGCTTCTCAAATCTGCTAAAGATTGCAGTATTAAAATATGAAACGAAGTGCTGGCTAATCTTTTCAGCTTTAACATTAAAAGTTAGAAGGAATGATGCAAGAATAGTATATTCTTAATATTTTTCTAAAATGTATCTTTCAAACTGGCATAGGCCTTTTACCTTACTGCACATAACTTCATTTTCATAACCTCAACCATAGTGTATTATAGATTAGTTGAAGTTTCCCAATATTAAAACATCCAAATTATACTAAGGTTGCATTTCTGTAAATCTTGATATCTGGTACTTGCAAACTATGGATACCTGGCAATCAAAGAAACACCTTGAAGGGGGGGAAAGCATACTTGCAAATACTGAACATCAACTATTTACAGTTTCACTGCTCCTCTTTCTAAGGCAAGGGGTGGGAATACCACTGGATTGCTTTAATACCTGTAATCTCAATATTACAGGAAATGCTAGTTTTGCCAAGCATCAAACATGCAGTGAAGTTGCAAGGTATAGTGCCTATTAATAGCAATATTGATCATTACTAAAAAGCCCATTAGATATTATCCTATATTTTTTGTGGAATAAAATGAAATGAGCAGCTTTTAAATATACTAACATACACACATGTACATACACACACACTTACAAAAAAACTAATTGATAAATTATTTATATACAGATACACATTCTTTACACTGGTCTCTACTTCTGTATTAAAGATTCCTTCCCTAGATCCTCCTCACAGGATTCTTGAACCACTATACTGCTACAGCACTTAAAGAGAACCTAAACATATTTCAAGTCTCTCTGTAAACAATATTTAAGGAAGCAGTGAAAAATTCACAAGGAATATATAAAAATGCTGTAACTGAAAATCAGTGCATCACATTCAACAACAACAAAAAAATTGCTTCTGGAATGTGACTTTACACCACTCCTTGCCTTTCAAATTTCATAATTTGAAACTAAGTTTATTGTATTTTTCCACTTACCAACATACCATATAATTCATGACACCTGTAATATCATTGTTAACTTACATGTGCTACAAAGAAATAAATTTAGCTTAAATTTATTTTATTTTTTAAACATTATTTTAATCTAGCTATATTTTTTGGAACTGCATCCAATATAATAACAATCATATCCTAATTACTAAGAATTTAACCTTTGATATTTTTTTGGCTCCCATATAACATTTTGTTTACCAATTCTCTAATGACAGTAGAATATATCATGCACAATGTCTCACATTACTTATGAAACAAAGTTGTACTAACAGCATATATTACATTTTTCTTCAATTTTTGCAGATCATATTTTATTTTGTAGTCTAATTTTAGAAAGTATCATCATGCACTTAAGTGGTGTTTTGCATTAGGCAGAAAAGTTGATTTCCTCTATGTTGTTTTTTCTGCCCGGGATATACAATTTCATATACATTTTATTATAAGTAATTTATTGTATCAGAAATAAATCAGCCCTAACAATTGATAATAATTACCGTTACATTTAGTTAAGAGTTTTGTGACGAACATCCTCAACTTCACAATTTATGGTAGACCCCAACAAAACTACATAATTCATTACAGTATTTAATGTACATTTTTCAATGCACATAATACTACAGCAAATCTATACAAAATTCCATTGCAGTAAATATAATACAATGATCTCAAGATCTGTTAAGCTTCATAAAATTTAACTTCAAATGAAATTTTTCAAATTATGAAATAAATATTGAATCTTCAGCACAGCATGACTTTATTCTGTTTGTATTTTTAACAATTCATGCTTCGTTGTGAAACTAAAATATAATTGTGTGAGTATGTCTTTCTGAGTTATTCCTGTAGTAAGAACAGTTAAAATTCCCTTCTTCTTCCTCATTGTCAGGATTGGCAGTTTATTCTGTCCTTTTTAAAACTTCTGTTAATAAAACAGATACAAAGAAGGTACCATTGGATTCACTGTTAGCTCTATTCATAACATGCTACTGTTCAAGTGACGCGGATTCAAAAGAAACAAACTTCCAGGCACCACTCAGATCTGATATGCTCATGGATTGGAAGTGGGAGTTAAACCAGCTGGTAGCCAGTTCCAGAGGTTTGGTCATATTCTATTGTATATTGCCGTGTCCAGTCCACAATAACAGGACGAAATAAACCGCAGCATCTGAATTCAAAGAAGTCTATAATATTTCTTATACATCCATGGCTAAAAAGAGAAGAAAAAACAAGCAAATCAAAAAAGGTCTAGTACTTAATATTGCAATTAACAAATACAAAGTTACCCCTAATAATAACATGGATAATTTCCACAGTAATTATTGTGCTGGTTGGTACTGACAATACTTACTATTACTGAACTGCTACAGTTATAAGCTATTAATTGAATACCAGATTCAAATAGCTTATTTGGAGTCTTACATATATCTGCCTTTTCTCAGCCTTGTAATGGGGACATGCTACTAATCTGTTACTCTGGGTTTCAGAAAGGACCGATAGTATATCCAGGGAGTAATACATGCCATTTAACATTAGTGATGGAACCCAAATTACAAAAACGATAGCAGCTCTGAGAAAGAAGCCCAGAATAGCTGTTAGTACTAAAAATGGAGTGCTATATGAAGACTGGGAGAATGAAAAGAGAATTAAGGAAAAATATCAAATGTAGTGTAATCTTTTCTGGAATTTTATTGGAAAGGAATATTTGAAAAGTTGAGTAGATTCATAGGTGATGATTAATATATTTTACAAGTAACATTTCTGGGATCATCCATCAGACTATTAATTTTTTATGGAATCAGATTGCTGTTATGTTGACCTTATTGTAGGTAAATTTTGAATTTCAAAGCATTCGGGAGAGATAAATGAGGTAACAGAAGGTACAGTGAACTGAAACTAGACAAAGTTTGAGGAATTCAAGGGAATATTAAAAAATAGGACTGTCATGAGTCATAAAGAAGTAATTTCAAACTGTTATGTGCCATATAAAGGCAGTTTAGTATTATATGCTGGACCAGTGCACATGAAGGCTTTCTTTCATTCACAAATGAAGCATTCCTCTGTATGTACGCTATGCTACAAGACAGCTAGACTGCTTCAAGAATAGGCATATCCAGAAGACACTCCTGCTGTGATAGTGAATGAAGCTTCTCAATGAAATATTCCTACTGTTCTATTACAACCCTGGTTGGATCGAAAATTTGTTAGTATTAAGATTATAATTTGAGCAGATTTATTTTTAAAAAGTTGAAATTCAATCACAAGGTGCTTGTCAATTTGAATGGAAGAGTAGCTAGTAAAAATGGATACTTAATCCATGAGCTATTTTTTGACTACTCAGCTATTTTTTCTTCCATGGTAAAAATTCCATACCATCATCACATTAACCTGCTGAAGTACTGATTTATTATATCTGACTGAAAAGTTAAAAAGATAATTAAACAATCTACACAAACTGACCAGTTAATTGTCAGTCATATCTAATCTGTTTCATCCTGAGTATCATATAAACATTTAAATAAACATGCGTTTCAACACATTTTACTTATACTTACTTAAATGGACTTTCAATAGATGTTGTTGTTACTTTAAAGTGCTTATATCGTCTGGCATTCATTCTTTCATTTGTAGTAATACCTAAACAAGAAATCTAGAAAAAAATAGCCAATTAATATTTAGCAATATAGAAATATCAAGCAACAAAAACCAGAATCAATATTCATTTAAATAAAATTACATATGATAATGAAAATGTGCTATCTTTTCCAATTATATGTTAAAATATGTTTTCAAACAAAAATATATTTTCACTATATTATAGGTACCCTAATAGCTATTCTGAACCAAGTTAAACACCAAGCCAACATCTGAGTCAATACTTTCCTTTGTAAAAGAGATAATTAATAAGACAGTACAATACTTTGTATTTGATTGGGCAAAGGAGTTTGAAAACCTAGTGTGAACCCAATCCACTGTCCCAGTGACACATGAAACAACCATGTCTCCTTTCAGGAACAGGCAGTCTTTTACAGTCAGTTACTACACTCACACATTTCCCAAAACATTGAACTCTTAATGGAACTCAAAACATTGCACTAGTCCTAATAACTGTGGGGTTATGATAACATTTATTTAGCATTAAATTATTCCCTTTTCATTAAAAAAGTTCTCTTCATCTAGCTGTATTTTGCATTTTACTAAATGTAAGTGGCAGTTAACAAGAAGACATGTACATTTTCTGAATAAATTAAAATAGTACTTAAAACTACACTGTACAAAAACTAAACTGTACAAACAAAAACCCCAGGATTTTTTTTTAAACATTCAGCTGAACTTTTCAGGATCAGCAATATTAACAAACAAACATACACACACATAACAAAAAAAAACAACAACCCAAAACCCTGATAGTATTGTATTATCTTTCACAAATAGAACAGCTGCATCCAGTATATACTCCTTTTAAGCCTTCTTTAGCCTCTTTGTCTCTTCCACTTAGGATAGTTTATAATAAAAGATCCATGAGAACAGATTTAAAGTCATAATTTGCCCCTCATAATTTGATCTACCAAACTGACCACATCCTACATAAATAGTGTCAAATTTTGTGCCATCCAAACTTCTGAAATCAACTCGTTTAAAATTTGGAAATTTATATTGAACAGAAAAATAGATAGGAAAGAATGTCTATCTGTCTGCCTATCATTTCCTCATGCATTGACTTATTTTCTATGGTAAGATACAGTGCATATATTCCACAGAAGATTCCTCTATATACTTAGTAAGTTGTTTTTTCCTACCTGATACATTTGACACATTAGTAGTACAGCAACCCACATGAAGTGAAACACACTGTTCAAAAACATCCAGAACATCCAAGGCGAACAAGTGGCAATTTGTGTAATGTACGTCCAAAAACCATCTGTTGTATAACTTGTGTGACAGTGGATTCCCCAGTCTGAAATTAATATATATATGTATATATATCAGAATTTTACAAAATAGCTCCATACTATTTTCCTTACAACATGTAAATGGATATTTTTTTTGCTCCAAGAGTAAACTGTATGAAAAAAGTTTCAAAATTAAAGTATTTAGTGATAAAAAAATCAGATAAAACAGATTATGACTTACAATTGATGCAGAACACAGATACATTGAAAAAGCTAGACAATTAGAAATAGGTGAAACAAACTAAACTTACAAGAGATACAGCCATAAATCATCCAGCAAATCATGAAGAGTAAAAAGAATAAATATCCCATGAAATAACGGTGATTGCCTGCTCCTGAGGAAAAAATAAAGTATTGCAATAAAACATTGTTTTGAACTACATTAACAGTACAACAAAGATAATGTGCAGGCCTAATTTTTCTGTTATAATATTTAAAATAATTGTGTTTCAGCTGGAAAGTGCACCTCATCAGGTGCACTTTGCAAATAAATCACAAGTCTCTCAAGGAAGTAATGAACTAACATTAATAAAAATAGTAATGAGCATAAACATGAAATATAAAGCCAGATGTTTTGTTCAATGGCTTTTAATTATCTCCTGAGATGATAACATAATATAAAAGCGAGTACTGGAAATTATTTGAATGCAAACTTAAAAATTGTGGATTGTATTCTACATTTTGACCTATCTATGAGAATAATCCATCACAAGAACTTCACTCAAGATGTTTTAGCTGCTGATAAAGAGTACAAACCCTGCATATTTCTCAAGTCTTGTATAGCTCAGGATTTTCTCCTGGAAAACTGAACAGATGGATCCTTCATAACTGTAAGAGACAGATGCTGATTCCTAAGTTTATATTTTAAGTTACCAGAATTTTATAAAACATACTGTTTACAGATTATATTTTTTTGCCCCAAATCTAACTCTAAGTACTTAGCAGATAATTAGTGGATTTTGTTGTTTTTCTCAAATGTTTCACTTTAAGTTTCCACCAAATTCATACTTCATTTTCATATCAGACGAAAATTGGAGGTTAAATATTTCTAAGTTTACAAAATTGACTCTTTTAAGATTTAACAATCAGCTTCTACCTACATTAATGTACAGAATATGGTATGGCTGTATTTATTAATGGCTCAAATTTACCCCTCTAATATTTTGCAACATTAATCCAGCACATCATCATAACTGCTATCTAGAAAAAGAGAAATCCAGTGTAGAGTTATGTATTAGAGCCCGCTGTGCGTCGAGCCCGCTGTGTGTCGGGGCCAGGAGGCCTGGGGGTAGGTGACTCCACTGGGCCTTTTCCTATGGCCCGAACGCTCACGGTTAATGTGGCCATCTGCTCGCCAAGGAACCGAGGCATAACGAACCTTGCGCAGGCCAAATTGACTCATTGTTATCTGTGTGGCCGCCGCCGGCGTAGTTTCATTGTGGACACAGAGAGGGACTATTGGGACAGTCCGGCCTATATGTTAGGCAATTTTACCATCGTAGAGTCTGTGTTAGCCACTCGGATTAGTTATTACACACTAGATCAAACTCTGCAAGATCTACAATTGGTCTTAAAGAACCCAGTCAACTTAGAACCTTCTTCCTGCCTCGGGACTGTTATAGCCCCAACTATAATCACTTTGCTCTTAGAGCCAGAGGCCTTTTAATTGACTGAGAGATTCCATCTAAGGACATATTTTAATTTTCTAATTCCTTCGCTTTGTAAAATCCTACTACCCCTGGAGTGAGAGTTGGGTGGGAGGGTATCTGGGTTGATGTTGGATAT
>JANHGD010006247.1:318933-334479 GCA_027560375.1 Imantodes cenchoa
ATTACTATCCACTTGTTTGTTTTCTTCAGAGCTTGCATCTAGAAGAGAATTGGTTGTCTTGGGTGACATCTGTGAAAAAAATTGTGCTCAGGCATAAAAATGTGCCGCTCAGACACTATACTTTTCCGCATACACCGAAAAAAAAATAGAGGGAACATTGGTGAAGACCAGGTCGCTGCCTGCCAGACTTCTTCAATGGACACTTGAGTCGCCCATGCTGCCAATGTAGCCGCACTCCTGGTAGAGTGCGCAGTTATACGCTGTGGCACTGGTTGTGACTGAACCTCATAAGCCCTGGATATAGTTGAGCTTATCCAATGTCCAATCGTTGAGGGCGATATCAAAGAAGGTTGGAAGGAGAGAAAGAGTGATTTGGACTTGCGAAACTTTTCAATCATTTGGATGTAAATACGTAGCACCCGGCGCACAAGTTTATGCCACCACTTCTCCAAATGGTGGACTGGGTGCGGACAAAAGCTTGGAAGAACGATCTCCTACGCTCGATGAAACCATGTATTCACCTTTGGCAGAAACGCCAGGTCTAGCCGAAGAACTACCTTGTCTGTATGGAATATGTACAGGTCGGGTCGGACTGATAAGGCCGCCAGCTCGGACACCCGCCTGGCTGACGTAATAGCTACCAAAAATGCCACTTTGCAGGTAAGATGATGTAATGTTGCCTCTTGTAGCGGTTCATACAGTGACTCGGTCAGTGACCGCAACACCTTTGGCAGGTCCCATATAGGGTAGCGATAAATGACTGTCGGCGCTATGTTAGATGCATCCTGCAGGAAACGTCAGATCTTTGAATGCTGGGTCAGAGATCCAGTGCTCTTACTAGACAACACAGACGACAAGGTCCCCACCTGGTGTCTTAAAATGTTCGGGCTTAGACGCCGGTCTAATCCATAACTGGAGAAACTCGAGAACGTCATTCACCGATGCTTCCGAGGGAACAATAGTCGCCTTCTAACACCATCCACAGAAGATACGTATATAGGAGGAAGGCATGGCAAGCGCTGTGGCGGTACAGAATCGCCCTGCAGTCTGCAGGGGATATCCGATAACTTCACAGTATGGAGACATGGTCCAACTGAACCAGGTCAGAACCACCCGGAATGGGGGTGGGGAAGAAGGGGGCACAGACTGGCAGACTGGGGGAGCAGCAAATCCCCCACGGAGCCAGTTATTAGCCCTTCGGCCTACGGTGTCGGGAACGACACGAAATGTCGCCCTAGCCATGGCAGCCACGAGGGAAAGATTTTTTTTTAAAGCAAGTTTGGAGCCATCTGGGGAGAAGAATCCTAAAGCGTTTGAGCAGGAGGGAGTGATGACAAAAAAAAGAAAGAGCACTGGTGAGTTAACTGCCGGAAAAGATTTTTAAAATAAACGGATGTAATAACGGGGAAGCAAGAGGTCTGAAAAGAAAGAAGCGGCTGTCCAAGCCTATAGAAACTATATTGGAAATTTTTTTGCTTTAAGCTTACTTGCAATGAAAGTCCACCTTGGTGAAGAGTGTGTTTATATCCATGTTAAATTATTAAAGATCGGAAGGACTGAAAGAAATTTAATTCTACTGCGTAATTACTTCTAAAATGGCGAATTGAGTGAGCCAAGCCAAAGTAAAAGGCGGAGCTGTTATAGAGGGAGAGGTCATGGCGGTGGAATGAAAGTGGTTAGCAGCCGGATGGACTAAATAACTGGAATTTCTATGATAGCATTGTGCTTGAATTGTGAACTTTTAAAACATAAGGTCTACCGAGACCGAGGGACTGATCGATTTCGTAAATAATTGATTTGATGAGCTGATAAAAACTCTGGGACATTGGATAATAGATAAAGAAGCAATGAAAACGCGAGAGGAAAAGGAGCAGGAAGAAAGTAAGAAGACAGTAAAAGAAGAAAAGGGGAGCGTGGAAAATACCGGGACTTACTTCAGCAGAATACTTGTTTTTTTTGCAAAGGGGAGGAATCTGGAAAAGGAGACTCTGATTAATGAGGAGGAGGAGGACGTTGTGGAAAACACTGTTCTTAATGATTTTTTTGTGATAACAAAGGAGAAAAGAAATATAAAAAAGAGATGGTTTAAGAGATGTTGGGGGACCTACAACAAAGGAGAACGAAAAGGAGAAAATAAAATGATTTATGTACAAATAGGGGATCTGAGAAATAGAAAGAGAGTTGAGAGGATGAAAAAATGGAGATTTAAGAGAATTAAGGAAAAAAAGAAAAAAGCTAAAAAGAAAGAGAAATGGGATTGGAAAAGAAACAGATATAAAAGAACTTAAAGTAGAATGGATAAGGGGAAATAGCTTATTCTAGAAACTTTTTGTTGGTGTTGGGATTAATATACTGATTATAATATTACTGTGCCCCCCACTCTTTGGAGTATCTTCTTAGGGAGATCTCTTTCTTGTTTTATCTGTTCTATACTTTTTGAATAATAGGTTAAAATTCATATAAGAAGGATAAATAATTAGATATAAAATGAATGTAATATGGTGTTTTCTATGTTCAAGCTACTGAGACAAGGGAGAGAAAATAGGCAGGGTAATGGAATAAAATAACAAGAAAAGGAGGTTAAAGAATATATAACTTTCTATTTGATGTAGCTTTTTTCCCCTTTCTAATGATTTTTAATTTTCTATTTGATGTTCTGTTATAATATTTGAGATCAAATTTTTAAAGCTAAAGCGGGAATTAAATGTGGAGATCCAGAGGAGGAGATGAAGAAATTAATTAATATTTACACAAGAAATTTATGGGAATAACTGTTTGTTTTTTCTAGTAGGACTTGATTGATATATAATTAATTAACATGTAAAATTAAATGTAATAGAAAAGTAGTGGACGAGTAAGATAAGTGGGGAAAATACGAATAAGATTGTGTTTTGACATTAAATGATGACAAATAATAGAAATACTGACTTAGTTGGGCTTCAGTTATGGAAAATAGGAGGAAAAAATAAGAATTTTTAAAGAAAATTTAAGGAGGAAGAGAAAGCAACAACGCCAAAAAAATATCTAAGAAATAGAAAAAGGATTAGCCTAGTTAAATACTCTATAAGCAACAATTTGGGATTTATAATAAGATTAAGCATAATAGTCCTCAGAAGGCAAAATTAGATGTTTTTTGCCCCCCTGCTTGGAGGGAACAAGATTTGGTTATAAAATATACCCGGAAGATATGGAAATAAGGAGGGAAAATTAAGATTTGATTGTCTCTATATTTTTTTCTTTTTAAAAATTTAATAGTTTAATGATAGATGTTACTTGTCTGATACCCAGGAGGAAGAGGTAATTTTGGGAAGGGTAAGAGGGAAGTAGAGGAAGTAGGAGTGGGAAGGAGAGAAGGGAAATGTAAGTAGGAGAAGAGAGGTAGGTTGGATAGTAAGGAGAAGAAGAGGGCGAGGATGATGAGATGAGAGTGGGGAGGAGATGGAGATGGAGAAGGGGAGAGGGAGAAAGAAAGTAGGAAAGGGAGGAAGATGGAGAGAAGAGGGAATAGAAGGGATAAGGGAAAACAGACAGCTAACTTGAAAATAATTAATATGCTATTATTGTACTTAATAAATATATGAAGACAATTTTATATAAGTAATATTAAATTGAAGTGAAATATGTATACATATAAGATATATGTATGATTTCTGTGGGAGATGTATTGAAAAATAAAATAAAATTTATAAGTGTAAAAGAAGATACGCTATGCAGCACTGTAAATGCGGGTGGTAAAGGGCCTACGAGAAGCTTTCATCATAGCAATTACCCTGGAGGAGTGATTGTATTTTCTCAGAGCGACCCGCTCAAGCGCCAGGCAATCAGTTTGAGCCACTGCAGGTCTGGGTGTATCAAGTACCTGTGGCTGAGAGCGTCCAGGTGCCAAGGAAACCTCCAGGGCGGAGAGTTTGAAAGGCTCATTAGGTCTGCAAACCATGGTCTGCAAGGCCAATAAGGAGCGACTAGGATGACTTCCACTTTCTCCTCCAAGATTTTTCGTACAACCCTCAGAATGAGGGGGAGTGGTGGAAAGGCGTAGAGAAGACCCCTGAGCCATGGCATCCAAAGAGCGTTGGTCCCCACTGCCCCTGGGGTTGCGAACCTGGTCACAAATTAGTTAAGTTGGGCATTGGTCGGGGTTGCAAAAAGGTTTACCTCCAGAACACCAAAGACGTCCGACATCGACCAGAACAAGACCAGTTGCAGGTGCCATCCGGCATGGTCCACCGAGGCTTGGCTGAGCCAGTCCTCCTGCACATTTGTTACACCGGATATGTGGTCCGCCTGCAGGAAGAGAAGGTGGCATTCTCCCCATAGAGAAAACTGATGGGAATGCTCAATAAGAGACTTGGACCTGGTGCTGCCTTGCCGGTTGACATGCGGTTTGGCGGCAATATTGTCCATCATAATCAAGATGTGCTGTCTGGCAACAGCATGTCTGAGATGGCGTAGGGCAAGATGGATGGCCTGAAGCTCCAACCAATTTATGCTGCGTTTGTTTTCTTGAGCAACCCACTGGCCGTGGAAGATCTGAGTGGACATGTATGCGCCCCAGCCTGTTAAGCTGGCGTCCGTTGTAATGACTAATCGGTTGGGCTCCCAGAATGAGCTGCCCATGGATATTGCAATGGAACTCCACCAAGCCAGAACTGAACCCTGATCGGAGAACTGCCCTTGCCAGAGCTCTGAAATGGCAAAAGAAACCATAGGAGGTCTCGGGAATGGACACGGGCCCATAAAACAATGGCAAACATGGATACCATTTTCCCTAGGAGCTTGGCCAAGACTGCTAATGATGCAGACTTATCCCTCTGAATGGTCACTACTGTTTCTCTGATACTAGCCTGACGATCCGGGGATAGATAAACCATACCCTTGACCGAATCAACAATGGTCCCCAAATGGAGCAGTTTAGTAGATGGTGTCAAGTGGTTTTTCTCTCAATTAATGGAGAACCCGTGGTGCTCCAGTACCTGAACTGTAGTTTCCAAATCTCTCTGGGCCTGAATATATAACGAAGATTGAATTAATATATGATCCAGATAGCACTGGACACGCACGGGTACAGCCCTCAGAGTGGCTGCAAGGGCCGCCATCAATTTTGTGAAGACCCTAGGGGCGGAAGAAAGCCCAAAGGGCATGGCCTTATATTGGTAATGAGTTCCTTTGAACTGGAATCGCAAGTAGTGGCGATAAAGCGGAATAATAGGCACATGTAGATATGCCTCTGTGAGGTCAATAGAAGTGAAGAAGTCGCCCTTCCTAACGCCCTACAATATGGTAGATAGTGAGTGCATTTTGAACCATCTATAGATGACATAACAGTTAAGCCGTTTTAGATCTAGAACTGCTCTCCATCCCCCCGAGGCCTTTGGAATCAGGAACAATATTGAGTAGAAGCCTTGTCTGTGTTGATCCTCAGGAACAGCCTCGATGGCATGGATATCTAGCAAATGCTGAATAGCTGTCTCCATAAGGATCCTCTTGGCTGGTACCCTAGAGACCGGACATCTTAGACAAAACCTCAGGGGAATGGAGCGGAATTCTAGAACGAGACCAGATTGAATGGTCTCTTGAACCCAAGCGACCGAAGTGGACTCTCCCCATTGGTCCGCCTCCAATGGAGTGCTCGGGAACACACTCACTGGGGACAGCGGAACGAACGACTTCCTCCCCCTCAAAAGGGCCATCTACTTTTAAAAGGGCAGCCTGTTTCCCCCTTTTCATTACATGGCCTCTGCCTATGGCCATAACCCCCATAGGCCCTATGGCAGGGGTAGGCAAAGTTGGTTCTTCTATGACTTGTGGACTTCAACTCCCAGAATTCCTGAGCCAATCATGCTAGCTCAGGAATTCTGGGAATCGAAGTCCACATGTCATAGAAGAGCCAACTCTCCCTACCCCTGCCCTATGGAAAGAGGTACCCATACCCATGGGACGATAAGACGAGCATTGGAAGTAAGGAGCTGGACTAAAGTCTTCTCGCCTGGCAATCAATAGGAGAATCTTCCTGTGATCCTTAGATTCTGTCAACAGCGGCTCTAGACAGTCAACAAACAACCTGTCTCCAGTGAAGGATGCTGATGCCAACCACCATTTGTGGCCTGCAGCAGCTTGCCAAGATTTTAGCCACAGCATCTGCCGAGCTGCCACCAATGCCCCAATCGACTTAGAAGCAAACCAGGTGACATTCAAAGGGGCATCCGCCATTATTGTGCTTCCGCGATCAGCTTGTAAATATCTTGTTTCAAACGCACATCTGAGGCAGGAGCCGACTGTTGCAGCTGACGTAGCCAGATTAATGACATATGAAAAAAGAAAGATGCCATGGTAGAGGCGCAAACTGCCTACGCCATGGCTTGGTGCGCTCCTTGTAAGGATTGTTCGGACCTGCAGTCCTCTGGTTGCAAGGCTTCCGCAGGATCACCTGGCATAGCGGAAGAATTATGCAGTGTGGCTACCGAGGCATCAATAGTTGGTACCTGAATAGCTTTGGCCAAATCGGGAGCCACATTGTACAGTTTCCGCTCTGACGCCAATGGGTTAGGGCCCGAGCCTGGAGCCAACCACTGTCGCATGATGATATCAATGAAGAGTTTCGGAGATGGCACAACATCCTCTTCTGAGGTGTGCTCCAAAAAGAGCAGATCAGTAAGATCATTCATCGGCTGCTGTTCTGGCTCAGATAATATAGGAGCTGCCGCGATCTTCGACTTGTGCAGGAGTGATGAAACAAGTGGATAGGGAACAGGGCCATAACAGAAGGTTGCTCTAACGGCCTGCTGTCATCTTCCGAGAGTTCAAGCTCCGATTCCCCTGCTCCCTCGGACACCTAAGATTGATCATCTCATGAAGATTGGTTTGACCCTTCATAGTCATTATAGTGGTATAGAGGCTGAATCGATGCCAAATGGTGTTCGTGACCATAGTTACTATGTTTGTCGCAATGGCATTCATGCCAGGACTGGAGAAGCCTCTCAGTGATGCCCTGGTGAATTGCCTCTGGTACAATGGTCCGCATATGATCAGGTAAGTCTGGCCGGCCCTCCGCCGAAGGCCAGCCGCCATAGGAGTGAAAGTTGCTGCCGATGCTGGCTTCTGGCGTGCCACAGGAGTAGGAGGGTGCTCTGAGAGAGGGGAACGCCGAATCTGCCCCCCATAGCTCTGCATTGGAGTTGGGCACAACCAAATCCAAGCAGAAAGTGCTCTCCTGAGCCAAGGCAGCCCCAGTGCCAGCCGATGATGCCAATGTGGAAGGGCCTGCACGTGTGTGTTCGGGCTGTGCTGTTTTATCACACAGCTTATCTGGCACCTTATGGTGACGACATTCTGCTGTATTAAGTGTCTTGGTAGTATTGGAGGACAAAGTCTCTCCCCCTGTCTCGCATGGGGATCGTTCTGACTCCCCCGACTTATGACGACCTTTGTGACCTCTACTGGAGCCAGTTTTAGAAGAAGGCAGCGCACTGGACACCATAATACGTTGAATAGCCCGGGCAGATGTTTAAGACCTGGCTAGGTAATATCAGGTGGCTGTACTGTGTGAGGAGGACTGCCCAATGGATGTTTTGGTGCAGAGAAGCAAAGGCAGGTCAAGCTGTGCCCTGGTGGGGCGTGGTCATGTGACAATAGGCAGTCAAGATGTCTCCTTTAGTGAGCCTCGCTTAACTGGCTGATCAGCGGTGCCCTGGTGGAGCGTGGCCACTTCTTTAAGCTCTGCCCTTTTGGGGCATGGTGTAGTCTGTCCCCGTTTATGCCATGCCTTTTTTGGGGCTTGGCAAGCTGCCAAATTAAGTTCTCAATGCCACTGTCATTTGCATTGGGCAGCTAACAATATCTCCCGGAGTAGCTATTTGGGAGGGCTGTCACCTCCTCGAGGCAACCTTACTGGCCTGGTGCTATAAAGGAGGAATCCACTAAGGAGGTCCACTAAGGCAATGTACAATATTTCATCCTGGACACCCTTTTTTTTTAACTATTACTATCTGGCAGACGATACAAGATAATAAAAGGACAAATAGGCTGAAAAACAGCTTCTATTCCAGAACAGTAACTATATTGAATTCTACTGTATAGTCCAATATTAATGCAATATCAGGGGTTTTTAATTCAATTGTATAGAACAGTGATGGCGAACCTATGGCACGCGTGCCACAGGTGGCACGTAGAGCCATATCTGCCGGCACGCGACCTGCTGCCCTAGCTTAGCTCCAGCGCGCATGTGCACGCTGGCCAGCTGATTTTCGGCTCACGTGGAGGCTCTAAGAGGGCATTTTCAGCTTCTGTAGGGCCTCCTGGGGGTGGAGGAAGGCATTTTCACTTTCCCCAGGTTCTAGGGAACCCTCTGGAGCCTGGGGAGGGCGAAAAACAGGCCTAATAGACCCACCAGAAGTCAAGAAATGGGCCATTACAGGCCTCCAGAGGATCTCCAGGGGGGCGGGGGAAGCCGTTTTCACCCTCCCCAGACATTGAATTATGGGTGTGGGCACTCGTGCGTGTGCAATAGCGTGAGCACACACGCTTTCGTCACATGAGGAAAAAAAGGTTTGCCATCACTGGTATAGAATGTGAAGGATGTGCGCTTTTGTTTTATTTTTTATGTATAATGTACACTGAAGATGGCATTTAATTTCATTGTACGAGGTGCAATGACAATAAAAGTAAACAAAACTAAACTTATGGGGTATGCCGGCTGACAGTAACTGAGCCAAAGAATCCAGTAAGCTTCCATGACTCACCTAACACTCATAGGATGCACTTACATTACTCAAAACCAATATTCAATATTCTAAAAGACAGTTCCTAATATTAAAACACAAACACAGGTGGTTGAAAGTAAATCATCCATCATGCCAGATTACAGTGTAGAAGCTGTAATAAGTCATCTTCTATTACTCATTCCCCATTCCCCTGGGTTAATTAAAGAAAATGGGGGGGGGGGGGAGAGAAAAAAATAAGGAATGCATATGAGTTTGGAACTTGAGTATTTCAACTACAGAAAGCACAAAGAGTTTCTGGGTTTTCACCCTGAGTCAGCACAAGACACAAAAATGTAATTTCTTTTATTTTACTGACTGGAAGGGAAACAATATTTAGCATTCAGCTATAAAGGAAGCAAGTATCCAATATGCCTTTGAAGGGATACTTCTGAAAACTCTGAAAAAGATCTTTTACTTTTCTTAATAATATCTCATTTGAGAGTATTCAGCTCAAATTGGTGAATAATGTTTTTATGCCCTTTTCTTTTTATAGATAAACATTGGACAAAAATTAACTCTCCAATGTTTTTTTCCTCTGGAATTGCCTCTGTCCAGACATTGCAGGCCTTTCTGAATTACCTTCTCCCTCTTCCATAAATTATAAAACAAGTAACTATATACCTGGATATGTCAGCTTTCTGCAGCAAAAGCACAAGAAAAACTGTGCTTAGTAAAGATTAATTTGTTAAATCCCAAGCTTCTGTGCCTTACATTCACTTCACTGAAAACAATTGATGAAAATATATGTTATAGTATCTGTATTCGTTTTTAAGGTTCCACAAAATTCTTTATAAGATTTTCTATCTATTCGTTACTTTTCAGTTTTCAAAAAACAAAATATGTAAATAGTTCATGGTGAACTGCTGCTTGCCATTTAATGAAGAGAAAGCAAAGATGTTCCAGACTATGGAAGCTATTTTAAGATAAACCTATCCATGGCTTTATTAGGCTATTGCAATTAACAAAATTAACAACAAAACCAGTGTCTCACAGGACCTTAAAGATTAATCAGAATGCTGTTAAAGGTCTGATGAAAAAACAATCTAACGAAGTAAATATTGTCCCACAAAAGTTTACATTAATAACAACATTAAGACATTTTCAAGATGTTACAGTGCACTTTGCTTTTTCTTTAATGAATATATAAATACTTTACTTTCATAGATCCAAACAGTGTGCCTCTAGTTAAAGTAATTTCAAAAATATTCTTAGCGAATGAGATGATTGCTGTTTGCAGTTCAATGCTTGGTTTGAAAGAGTACCCACCTATCCAGAAAAAATAACTAAATTAAACTGAGATGTTAAGCTGAGACCTCTGGGCAAAGGAAACCAGTCATACTAGTTTGCCTTGTGGAAAAAAGAGTTTTGTGACTGGCCATACCCACCATGGTAGTAATTCTGTGACAATATCTGGACATGCTCTCAAACTTCCAAATATGTTAACCACCCCCAAAACATTGGGGATCTCTGAATATTTGAAAATATAATGTTCAGTGGAAGAATGGGCAGTAGAAAATGTTAATGAAGCATTTATATACTCTTTTGCACTGATTTCATAAGATTGGAAATCATGCCACAGATAAAGCAATGGTATTAAATATAAGGCAGACAATGACAGAAAATGAAAGCGGTCCTAGAAGGTATGGGGCTATGTTTGTATAATACAAGAGACAAGGTAACTCAAAGAAAAAAACAAGTAAATAGTAAATCTGTGACCACAACAAAGGGATGGAGGGAATATCTATGAACAGTTAAACAGTTGAAAAGCAAAATGAACACCAGACATTAGATATGGGGAAAGAGCCAAAAGTATCTGTAATGCAGAAGAGTGTTTTTACTGAATATATGTGTTGGAACTGAATCTTGTTCTTATTAAAAAAATAACCAACAAAATGTGAAAGGCAGACTTACCTTGATATTTTGGGCATCAACATTAGCTCCAGCCTCTAACAGTAGACTAATCACTGTAGTATTTCCTGCTAGAACTGCCCAGTGTAATGCTGTATTCTTATGATATTTGTCTCCCAAATTAACAGAAACATTAAAAGTAAGCAGTAACCGAGTAGGATCCACACTGGAAAATTAATAAAAACATTATATAAACAAAGACTTATTATGTTCATTTAGATAAAAATTCATTGGAGAAAGAGTATATATTCTTTCAGACTGGATCAGGTTGGTTTCTGAATTAAAAAAACAAATGAGTGATTACTAGTGACAATCACAACAACCTCTGTTCATTGGAACCACCCGTGCATGAAGAAGCAGAACTATCAAAGCAGAACCCAACCCTCAGAAGCAGTCCTGAAAAATATCATGGCCATCTGATCTGTTGTAACTGAAGTCCTATCATCTTCCCTATAAACTTCCCTAAAAAGGGAGACTACAAACTGAGTGGAAATTGTCAAAGAAGACTATATCAGAGATGGATTCTTAAACAGAAGTACACACTGAACAATTGTGTAGCATCCTTCACAAAAGAGGTATATACTGTATCTTTTCTTGAATCAATCTATACACACCCCATCTAATTTCTTGAAAGATCTAAGCTGGGCATGGATCCATTTTAGTGAAAGCTAACCTCATATCATTGAGTTTTATCCTTTTTCTCAGACTTCACTAATTCAAGAGTCTCAAATGATCTTACAAAATATTGCTGTAGTCATAGCACTAGACTAGGGGTGTCAAACTGGCGGACCACGGGCTGGATGTGTCATGCATAGGCCACACCCACCCCAGCTCTGCAAAGGGAAAAAACGTCATGAAACATCATGTGATGGCAACGTGATGCCGCGAGTTTGACACCCGTGCACTAGACTGTCCAAAAGCTGTTGAATCTGGATCAAATGTCAGGAATTTTATCTGTGAAGAGCCTTCCAAACATGATTCAGGGGCAATTAGTCAGTTTTCCTAGCTGTTCTGAGAATACAATTCAGTAGAGAAATAGAGTTTTTCATTGGTCTGATCATCAGTCCCACAGTCTAATTGCCATGTTGTCTGGATTTAATTTCATGTTCTTTTCCTTGTTTAGTCATTAGAGTTCAATAGTGTCCAAGCTATTGAATATTTCCTTGGAACTGGATAATAAGAGCAAGAGATAAGTATTATCAATATAATAATGTGGATGACATGCACTAGATCTACTAGAAACAATAAAACTGTGCATAGTTTCAAAATAACTTGAAAGTAGTATGTCAATCATTATGTATTTCTCAGCTATTCATTAAAGCAGAATTACTTTTTCAGATTTCTATGAAAACTTGAAAAAATATCCTGTTGCTCTAAAAATGTGATAGAATATCAAACAGACCAAGAGACAGCAGAAGAAAAAAACAAAAATGATGTAAAACAGACATATCAGCTCATAGAGACTAGACGTAGCATGGGCAGGCATAAGAAAAAACTTCACCTTAATTATGTTAAGTTGAGCACAAGAACTGCTTTGACAGGCTTTCAAATTTTGTTATGTTACCCTATTGGTAATATTTTTCTGGAAACTGAAGTGGTTCTTTTTTCCTGGTTTGCTAGCTTTGTTGAACTACCTTAATGGACAGTAGTAGAATGCTATGCACCTGTGAGGTATAAACCATTTCTTTCAAATAATATTTAAGAATACAAAATTGTAGCTTTTTGTATACAATATAATTGTAACTGTATTTTATGTTATGTATGCTACTCGAATGTTAAAAATAATGACCCACAGGTTTAAGCTTAAATGAGCAAATTACCTGTGTGTTCTATAAGCTGCCCACATTAAAGGCGTCATTCCATTTTGATCCATCATATCAACATCCTGATGAAAAAAGAAATAATCACATATAAAAAGAGAATACCAAGGGAAAACATCTGGATACCTTCTCTGAAGGAAACTGGGACAGTATAATACTATGCTATTATGAAGCATTTTAGGTGTTGACTGGAGGTTTTATATTTTTCCACATTATATTAAACAATTTTGTGTGCATGCATTTGATCACAGTTTGTTGTAGGTGTAAGAGCACCATCTACTGTTTTAGGTCAGTCATTTCTGTAAATGAAATTACAGGTAATTACAGGACCACAATCCAAAATTTCTGTTACTAAGTAAAACATTTGTTAAGTGAATTTTAGTCATTCTACAACTTTTTTTGCCACAGTTGTTATTTGAATCACTGCAGCTGTTACATTAATAATACGGTTGTTAAGTGAATCTGGTTTCCCCATTGACTTTGCTTGTCATAAAGTCACAAAAGGTAATCACGTGACCCTGGGACATTGCAACTGACATAAATATGAATCAGTTGTCAAGCATATGAATTTTGATCACATGACCATGGTGATACTGCAATGGTCATGTGAAAAATGCCCATAAGTAACATTTTTCAGTGCCGTTATAACTTTGAACAGTCACTAAATGAACTATTGCAAGTTGAGGAATACTTGAATCTATACAGATAGTACTCGAGATATGACTGTAATGGATCCTGCCCATTAGGGCTGCATGTTGTGGCCATTGTTAGGTGAAACGTGTCCATTTGTGAATGGGGACAAAAAGGTAGCCACATTTGGGTCGCTGCCACACAGCCCGGAGACAAACTACTTTGTTCTACTGCCTTACCAACTGTTGCAGAAACTTTCTGCAGAACTGTGCAGATCTCTCTAAGGCAGCAAAATGCAGCAAATTCTGGCGTCCATTTTGTCCTACCCACAAACGGATGGGACAAAATAGTGGCCACATTTGAATCGTTGCTGCACAGCCTCAAGGATACATGGTCTGCCTACTTCCACAACCTAAGGTCTGGAAACCTTCAGAAGATAAGTGTGGGATGTGATAGCCGTATGGGATGGAGGCCCAAGCTTAGCAGGATTCCAGCAAGATGGGATGGGAGAGAGAGTTGGGAGGGTGCTGCAGCGACCCTGTGGTGGGTTGTAAGGGTGAATAACCATAGGCTATAAAGTATTATCTCCAATTAAACCAATTAAATTCCCTATTTGCAATTGAGTCCATGTAGATAATATAAAACAATTTACTAGTATTATATTCAACTATTCAGTGGTAAGTTCTGTTGACTTCAAAGAATTATACCTAAGAAGTTATGCATAGTACTGCTTATGTTAGTCTCAGAAATGCAATTATAAAATATATGTGAATATGTAATTGTTACTCCTAAAGTTATGAAACAAATGTACATACCTGTCCCTTGGCTATTAGGTAAGCAACAATAGATGTATGTCCAAACTGGGCTGCTAGATGAATACAACTACATCCTTCTCCATCAATTAATGATGGATCTGCACCATATTTCATAAGCTGTACAACCATTGATAAATGACCCTGTCTAAAACAATAAAAACAGCATTAAATTTTGTAATGTAGCTTTTCCTTTATTTGTAAATTATTTCACCTAAAGGAGAAATACAAACCTATTTAAGTCTATCTATTTACAAGATCATTTGTTCTCAAAATCATCCTAGATAACAATTTCAAAAATGTTGCTTACTTCGTATTTCTTGAAAGTGAGAATTTTACCTTTATTTAGCCAGCTGAACAACTTGACTGAATAATTTTTATGCTATGCCAAGTCCTTAATATGTGGGATAATGAAAAATCCATAATTTCTTCAGTCTTGTCAATCTAAATTTCTCTAGAACTACAGATAAGATAGCCACCTAGTCTGCACTCCTGATAAAACAAGAGCCACTAAAAATTGCACCTTCACATTTTCATATGAACCATTACATTTTAGATGATGAGAATTAAAATGTAATACATTTAAGTGACACAAATTTGAGGGAAATCTGATTTATGTACCAAGAGTTTGACACAACAATTAAAACATGGAAATACTCCATGAGCACATAGAATCTTTTCAGGTTTTACATTCATCAGTCATACAGTTTGTTCTTTCATTTAGTAAACATACTAGATATTTTGGTATGTTTTCTTAAAAATTGGTTCTCGAAAATTAATGCATTAGTAAATGTACAGATAATACATAAATGTCAATGTCCCAAACTAAAACCGAAACAAACTCAGCAGTAGCAGAAGAACCCAACTGGAGCTACTTAACTCTTTAGAGCATTTACTTTCAGTGTCTTCTGAAATAAATACAGGGAGCCTAGACTTACAACCACAAGAAAGTCCAAAATTTCTGTTCTAATCAAGGTAGCTGCTAAGTGTGTTTTGCCCCATTTTATGACCTTTTTGCCACAGTTAAATGAATCGACAGAGCTAAGTGAATCGTGCAGTCATTAAACAAATCTGGCTTCCACCACTGACTTTGCTTGTTGGAAGCTAGCAGGGAAGGTTACAAATGATGATCACATGACCTTGGGACAGTGCAACTGTCATAAATACATGCCAGCTGCAAAGCACCTGAATTTTGATCACGTGGCTATGGGGATGCTGCAATGATCGTGCGAAACCTGGTCATAAGTCACTTTTTTCAGTGTTCTTATAACTTCAGGTGGTCACTAAAATAATGGTTGTAAATCGAGCACTACTAAACTGTAACATCCATAAACTTATTGAAAGCACTATTACACAGGTAAACAATGTCAGCTAGCGGGTCCGCAAGGGAGAGCCTTCTCTGTGGTTGCCCCGGCTCTCTGGACCCAGCTACCTCCTGAGATCTGTACTAACCCCACCTTATTGGCCTTCTGGAAAGCCGCAAATACCTGGCTTTTCCGACAGGCCTGGGACCAGTGACCTCAGGAAGATGACTGGTGAGGTTGGCCCATGAATGTTTGGATGGCTGTAATTATTTTAAAGGGAAATGTTTTTATATTTATATTTGTTTTTATTGTG